>BGPR01000028.1:856919-904604 GCA_013235015.1 Araneus ventricosus | reverse complement strand
TTTTTTTTTTTATTGCTGATTATCTTCCCCCACAAAAGTTAATTTCCTCAACAGAAACTTTCAGCATTTTTAGTTGACTTCAGCTAATTTTTTTCCTGTCATTTTAAATACTGTACATGCAGTTCACACAAAAGTAATCATTTGCATCTTTTAGTCAATTCTTTTGGCAATTGGCTTCATTTAATAAAATCCTGGCTTCTGGATAATTCTTCCTATAGATTTTCGTCGAATTTTCAATTCCATTTTAATAATCAATATTAACGTTTTTATGAGCTAAATAAACTAAAAAGAATTTGCAAGAGTTTTTGACATAGATTATTCATTTAAGCACTTGAAGCCCTCCCCCTTTTTTTCATAACATAGAACACATTTTTAACTGTCTTTGAATAAAACTTGATTGAAGTTAGAAAGAAGAGAATTGAAGAAATCACCTGTTGATTCTGTAAATTAAAAAAAATAAAAACAGGTTCAGAAAACATTGCAATGGAATTATGTGAAACCTTGTTTAAATATGTTTACTTTATTCTGAACAAAATTCAGGTTCTTGGACAGTTGAAAAAGAATTATTTATATCTTTAAGGATATGGTTTTAAACAGTGGCCCAAGGGGCATAATGTCAAAAATTTCAAAGCCTGTTACTTTTAAAACCCTTAAACCACTGTCAACATAATTGATATTTGCAGAATCAGCAGCCTAAGTTCTGTAAGCACACAAAATTTCATTAAAATTGGAGATGGTTGGTATCACCTTTGTAAATCCTGGATGATTTAACAAGTAATGACCCAGTTTTAAATCAGTAAGCATTCTGTCACATACATCATAAAGGGTGATAATGTAGAGACTATATTGCATCAGAAATCAAGTACAGATTAATGGTTCTTAAAATCTGTTATATATATACAATGTGAAATACCAGAACTGTTAAGAATAATGATGAGACATTAGATTAAATTCATGCTCATGTGATAATGTCAAATGCACTGCATCAATTCAATTTCTGAATCCAGTAGGTTTCCTGTAGGAGAATGAAGGGCATGATGTCATGCAATAACATTTGTTATGCGACTAAAATTTCGCATTAATTTGCTCCATTAGAAATTTTTAAAATTGAAGTTAAGCTGTGAAGTTACCAATGTTCACACTTCAGTTACATATTGCTATATTTTTACTGGACCATAAAGATACTTGGCACACAAGGTTGACAATTTGAAAGATGGTCCTATAAGCTTAGCATGCATGATCTAAAGTAGCACCAAACTGAATTTTACTTTTAAAAAAATTGTTAATGTTTCAAGATTACTCCAGCCAATTGCATAAAGAAGAAACATATAGGGGTTTTTTTTTAAAAATTTTACATGAGAATTGTTAGTCATTTGTTGATATAATACAGCAAAATCTAAAAATAGTTTTCACACTTATATCAAGGTAAAGAGATATTAGAAGTAGCACATGGTAACAACTGATTTACTATTAAGCTATGGGGGAAAAATGAATACAAGAAAAATAGAAATCCTTTTAACTTAATGAGCTGTATATAAACATGAGATTAATGCTTGAAAAATACCGACATTCATGGAAAGAAAATTTTTGTACGCCCTGTAATTTGTACAGAAAATCAAAAACATAAAACATTTGTTTTAAGTTTTTGGATTTTCTAATTACAAACATTAAATAACATTTTTTAAAACAGAAACAGGCATAAACTTAGCTAGTTCATAATATCTTTTCAATAAAATAGCCTCAAGAGGTACTCTTGTATACTTCCTAAACCTTGAAAATTATCAAACAATATCAAAGTTATTTCTTCTTAAAAAATATTTTGCAGGCATTTAAAATAAAACTTTCAACGAAACAAACTTTTCACACAACAACAATTTATACACTTATAAGTCTTCAGATTTTGAAAATTTACTCTGAATAATAAAAAAAACTCTTAGAATTCAACATTTCATGAAAGAATTATATATTTGTATACAACTAAAAGAGAATTATTTCATTTAGAGTTAAAAATTGTAGTATTAACTACAATTTAATATATTAATTTTTCTTTAACTGGAAGTTAACAGGAAATAAATACATTAAATTGTACTTCAAATTTACAAATAAATTGATTAACTCATGAAAATGCAGCGACTCTTTTCATAACAGTGCAATAATGCTCTAAAGTTAGCACCATGCAAACAGTTGTTGGTTCAATAAAAGCATACTTGTCAAAATGACAGATTAAAGAAGAACTATTATTTTTCTTCAAGATATTACAATAGCCACAGCTATTTTCAAGAATTTCTCAGATGAATTCATTTTGTTATTAGTAGAATATTTAACTATAAAATACTTCATAGCAAAAGTAAGTTTGTATTAACATTTTTTGCAGGCTTAATTCTGAAAATTTTCATAAATTACTATCACCTTGAAAAATAAATATATACAACAAATAAACTTAATTACATATGCAAGTTAATATTTAAATCTAGTTACAACTGTAAATCGTTAGTCAACTAAAATACTAAGAGAATGATTAAAAAATGAGAACTCAAAATGCTCAAGGCCAAACAAATTCAGATAAACACCATGCAATAATTTTAAGGTATGCGACTACTAAGGTAAATGCTCCAGTAGTGGGCCACTTAAGGGTATTTCCTCAATTATCATCCAAACTTTTGAGAAGTTTCGCTAATCTATATTTTTTTATGGTTGTTCAAACTTTTATCTAAAATAATAATCAACTGAAATATCAAAATAATTGTAATATAATTTTTTAAAAATTAAAAACTTAGATCACTCCTATGCACCAGAAGTGGGCATAGCAAACTTTTGATGTACCAATAGTGGGCATACCAAAAGTGGGCCACCCAGATTTGTCAATTGTGCCAAAGAAAAAAGAATAAAATCCTTATATATAGTAATAATATCAATACATTAACATTATACACTAAAAAAAATGCAATAAAAATGGCTTGATATAGGTGAAATCTTTTATTTATAGATTCTAGTTCACATGAGATTTACATTTTTTTTCTCTAACAGTCAATTTTTTATTAAATTTATGTTAATTGTCGATCTTTCATTTTAAGTTCTGGTTAGGGCATTATGGATATTAAATCTTGATATTTTATGTTGAATAAATCTTTTTTTTCTTTTATCATCTTGCCTCTGCAGCCAGAGAAGAGCCCTTTTAAATGGTGATGGAATATTTTTCGATGGTCCAGCAATGCGATAGTTATTATTGTCTGCCTCGTTACAGAGCACAACTAATTCTTGAATATCAGTCTTCTCCTCAACAGTACTATAAAATATTTATTATTTAAGTAATTGGTCAGAATGTTCCATTAGTGAAGAAGATAGTAGTCCATCAGAAGTGGGCCATGTGGCCCACTACTAGTTCTGATAAAAATAAAGCAAATCTAATTAAATAAAAAGACTTTACAAGATATAACCTTCTTATTAAACATCACAAAACAGTCTATTTGACAGAAAGCATGTGCTCCAGTACTGGCCCCCCCTAGGCCCACTACTGGAGCATTTAGTGAAACATTGATCCAAAAGTGGGCCACCCTTAACTATCCATAAATTATCAATATTATTTAATTTAAAGATAGTTTATAATACATTCATTATATAATCAAATAATATCAATAACAATTCATTTTTAAAACAAATACAATGTATGCTAAAAAATAGTTGAATGAAGAGTTGCCTCTTGAGGAAATCACTAAGAATAAGCTAAAAATGCTTCACTCAGAGACCAACTTCAGCAACAAACTTTCTAGCTCCTAACTAAACAGGAAATAAAGGCTGTGCCTTTGGTATTTACTTGATAAGGGCTTCAGCCTACCAGAGGCAGATCTCTTATTTCAATGGAATGTTGGAATTCCTTGTTTTTCAACTTAAAAATTCAAGTGGCCCACTACTGGTACGTGGCCCACTACTGGAGCACTTACCTTACCCTAAATTCCTCGTTTTGTTGAATATTTTCAAAGTTTGTTTTATTTGTTTAGTTTATAGGCCATGCGTTTAGGTATCTATAAATGCTTTATTTTTGTTTCTACGATGATTATAAGTAAAGTTATAATATAAATAATAAACCAGAAGTGACAATTCTGATACTGGAAGCAGCAATTTAAAGAGCATTAAAAATATAAACAATTAGTTTGAACATCTATTTTCACATTCTCAAGCAATATATTGTCTAAAAATATTGATTTAAGCTTCTTTTACTTATTTTTATTATTTTATTGGTTTTAGATGGCTCTTTTTTTAAAAAAAAAAATACAACAACAGTAAAAATTATATTTAGGTGCTCTATTGCAGTGTTATAATTTAATTCCATTTATTTTGAACTGCTACATGTTTTCAAGTATTTTGAAATATAAATTGATCCATTGATACTTAAAAATTACATGGAAATTGACAAAAACCCAATTCAAATATCCAGACGTCGGTCACTACCTACTACACAAAATCATTCAGCAAAAAATCTAAAAGAACACAAAATTAGTTTATATCAAGCAAAAGATGGTTTGACTTACAAATATGGCGAGCTTTAAGATTCTAAAGTCAGTACAAAATTTTCTGTACTGTATGGAAATCTTTAAACACATTTTCTGAGAAATTGTGTTTTTTGATATTTTTCATTGCGGCAAACATCATTTTAGAAAATATTTTTAAGGTATTCAAAATGAAATTTGGCTAAAATGTTTAATTTTTTTTTCTAGCTATGTTTTAAACTAAAATCTAACCTCTCTGTCTATATTTAGTTATTTTAATGATTTGTTAGTAAAAAAATTCAATGATTTAAAAAAAAAATTGAGTTTGTTAACAGAGTTTTTAATATTTCCAAAACTTTTATAGGTACAAGAAATTTTTTAGTTCATAACACAGATAAGCATGTTAGCTATGTACTGTGCAAAAATTGATGAAATACGTATATTCAATAAAACTTGTTATAGAAGGTTTGGCGTAAGTGCAAATTTTCACTAAACTTTTGCTAAAAATTACCTATATTTTGTAATCAATGAAATTCCATTGGAATTCTTAGTTTGATAACTCATTATAATTAAAAACAAGTATGTTTCATCAAAATTTCACGAATTAAAAAAAAAGTGTTTTGAAGGTTAGTCGCATGTCTATTTTTTAAAGCTGCTTTTCTATTCTGAATCGATTGATTTATGTTACATTTTACTTATTTTTTATGACAATACCAATGGATTAACCTATAGATACCAATTTTAGATCTAACCATATAGTAAATTGAAACAAAATCTCGATATAGGTTCTGGTACTTGAGTGCAGCCAACAGAATTATCAAGCTTTCTGATGAGGTACTAGATATGCTAACTAGGAAATTTTCATTTTTTCCCCATCATAGTTTATAAGATTAATTTTATTTAAGTTTTTGTTTTCACTCCCTTGTCTCCATTTTCATAACTTATATCTCATTTTCTTTTCATTCCAATGATGTTAACAGACACATTTTTCTAGCTAGCCTGCTGGACCATGAGCAGGAAAGAGCCCCTCATTTGACTATGAGTGCATGTTGGAATTACTTCCAAAAGCTTTTAGAATCAGCATTTTTGTACATTTTTATTTCTCTCAATATTTTGTTTGACGAATTTCAATTCTCAAACTCAGTGACAGCATTTGCATACTGCTAAACAATTGTTCTTTTTAATCTCTTATGAACCTCAATAACGCTAAAGCATAATTTTATAACATATAAAAGTAGTTTTTTACATAATGGAATTGTGATTTTCAAAATTTGTTTCTGTAAAATAGACATGTATTCTGTTTATATTTTGCATCTCCCTACACAAACAAATAAGCATATTTTTAATAAATTATTTGGGAATCAATAAAAAGGAGTTTCCACACAATTTAAAATGATAAATACATAATTAAACATAAACAATTAATCACATTAAAATACACATTTTGAATTCAAGACTTAAATTTCAGCTATTTACGGGTCATTCCATGTCAAATCAACCAAAAAAAAAAAAAAAAAAGGATTTGATACCCATGGCCACTGATTTTGATAAAACTTGGCATGTTTGTTAATGGATTTAAGTAAGCAGACAAAATATTTTTGCTGTATCTCAAATAGTTTAAGATTTATAGCCTGTTAAAATTTTTTTTATCGATTAGGCTAGCAAACGCAATAGGTTCTTTCATAGAAAATAAGTTATCTTCCTTATTTATAAACCAGTGTTGATGAAAATATTTATGAGTATACTTTAATGTATAAGGAATCCAGAAAAAAATTAATGAAACCAGTAAGTTTTTATATATGGCCAGGAAAAATCCTGAAATATTATTTTGAAAATGAAATATGGAGTTTAACGCTGAAAGGACTATCATCAAAAGGGAAAAGGATAATCAATTTTTTTTTCTTCATTTATTATTCTAAAAGGGCTACTGCAGGAAAAAATAAAATTAATGGTTTTTTTAAGTCTTTCATTATTTTTACTGATTTCAAAATTATAAATCACTTGACTCATTCATCAAAAATGAAAAAAAAAGCATTAAAATTAAACAAAAAAAATTAGATAAATTCGGTGATGCATAATTAAAGTAACAAAGTAGATTTATTAATTCTAAGACCTGTCGAATTGGGGATAACAACTTTTGTTGCTTCAAAACACATATCTCTTTTATTCAAGACCTGTTGAATTCATAAATGTTATAATATGATTTAATTTAACCTTAAAAACTATTTCCAAACTCTAGTCAATTCATTAGTAAACTGCTATTTCATGGAATCTTATTATAGGCAATCAAAGCATTCAAGCTGTAACAAGACCCAAGTTTAACAACTAAATGTGTGCAATTTTGCTTAGTACATAATATTTTGAGAAGAATCTATTGATAATAAATTTTTTTAATGTTTCGGGAAAATGGAGAATTGCAGAGTGGGGAAGTTATTAAGCGATTATAATTTGTTGAATTTAGTTGATACCATACAAACTATTGAAAACTACCTGAAACTGATTTGATTCTTTTAAAATTGAGAACAGAATCAAATTATAAGTTAAAAACTATCAGATATGATACAAAGAAGTAAAATCAATTTTTCTGTGGTTGCATCCTTGCAGTGAAACACGACAGACTGAATCTGAGGTTCAATAATGTGAAATTATATTTTCACACAAATCCATTGTAATGAGTGTGGTATTAACTTGTTCATATTTTCTACTAATTTATCAATGAACTCACCAACTGAGCTTGAGCTCTGCATCATTTCAGTTTAATCACTTGAAACCTGTACTCAACATTTTTATCTTCATAGTCATCTTAACTTTGACTGTAAAAATTGGACAAGGCTATCTTTTGATGGGCACTTGTCACAATGCCTGAGCATAGATTCTCTTCCTACTTCTTCACAAACAGTCTATGATATAAGTTCTTTGCAATCCTCTTCAGTATCTACTTCGAATATCAATAAAATAACATTTTGATGTATTGTGCATACACACACCAAGCATGTGCAACTGGCACTAGCAACAACACACAACTTAGGTCTCAAAGGCCAAAATTTTGAAAGACCCATTTTCAAGTTAAATTGGGTATTTCAATTTAAAATTTGAGAGTAGCTCACTTAGATTACATAAAATCAAATGTTTTCTCTCATATAATTTTTTTTCTATGCTCACTATATTCTTCATCCCTGACAAAATTCCACTTTTCATCCTGATAAAACTGTTTTACCAATTCAATAGTTTCAGGACTCAACTGTTTCCCATGGCTACAAGCTGGTTCTGATAAAAAAAAAAAAAATATTTTTTTTTAAGAAAACCATGTCTGATCAGTTTTTGAGCCTTACAAACAGAATAATCAGATATGTTGAAAGTCTCTTATTTTTCTTCTAGACCACTTGAGTGAAGCCAGAATTGTCAGCATTTGTGAATCCGTTTTTTCTTAATTCATTTTTAATTATATATATGAGCTTGTCCCGTTCTTCAGTTTTTTTAATCACAATTTTTTACTCTGTCAAGCAACTTCAAGAACAGAACATTTTCCTGTACTTTTTTTTAGCTTTTCTTTACCACAAGATGATCTGGTATGTTCACCAAGGGCATGTAATTTCATTGGGGAATATCCAATTCATAGAATGAAGAACTACAGTTTCTCATTCACATTTCTTTTTTTGTAACACTTAATCAGTAATAAATCCCACATCATGAACTTCACCATCTTGGGTATTTAAGTTATTTTCAACAATACTATCATCAAATTTTTCGATTTTAAACATCTTCTTCCTACAAGATGCACAAAGTTTTTATCCTGGTTTCACTTTGAAGCCCTTGGATAGAATTATTCTACTGTGATTTACAGTTACAACTTGAAGTGTTTTTTTTTTTTTAAATTGAAGTTCCAAGTTTTTTAAAGGGATAACAAGACACCTATGTAAAAATTCTTACATTCTTAAAAACACACTTTGACGATGAAAACAAATACGTAGTTTTTAACTCATAACTTGATTCTGTTCTCAATTTTAAAAGAATCAAATCTGTTTGAAGCGGTTTTCAATTGTTTGTATGGTGTTTACATAATTCAACAAATGATAATCACTTAATAACTTTCCCCACATTGCAATTCTCCATTTTTCAAAAACATTAAAAAAATTATTAACAATAGATTCTTTGCAAAATAATATTATGTACTAAGCAAAATTGTACACACTTTGTTGTTAAACTTGGTATTGTTATAGCTTGAATGCTTTGATTGCCTATAATAAGATTCCATGAAATAGTAGTTTACTAGTGAGTTGACTAGAGTTTAGAAATAGTTTTTAAGGTTAAATTAAATCATATTATAACATTTATGTATTCAACAGGTCTTTATTACTTTAATTATGCACCACCAAATTTATCTAATTTTTTTGTTTAATTTTAATGCTTTTTTTTTCATTTGTGATGAATGAGTCAAGTGATTTCTAATTTTGAAGTCATAAAAATAATGAAGGACTTAAGTATTCGGACACTTTAATGAAAAAAAAAAACTGAAGTCAATCATTTCTGTTATTTTTGGGAATAACTATAACTTTCTGTAGTATCTTATAAAATGTACTATTAGACATAATTGCAGAAATAAGGAGCTGAATAAATTAAATAATTGCACAACTTTAACACCTTTCATTACCAATAAGGAGAAAACAAATGTCAAAAAAGTATTCGGACAGCGAGAGAAATTGAAGTCTTTTGGCGATAAATCAAAGAAATGAAATATGCTTACTTGCTTTAAGGTAAGGCAACGCTTTGACTAATTAGTCCTAACAATGAAAATCGGAAAGTGTTTTGTAATGTGAAACATGAGTCGAAAGAAACCCGAAATTAGAATTGAAATGAAAAAAGTCATTGTAGATCACTATAAAAGTGGAAAATCTATTCGAAAAATAAGTGACATTTTAAAAATAAGTAAATAAACAGAATTTAGTATAATTTCTAAATACAGGAAAGCTGGCTCTGTAAAAAATAAAGCACAGACAGGACGGCCAGAAATTTTCACACCTCCTGAGAAGAGGTGGTTTGTTAAAAAAATCACTATCAATCCGAAGATAAGTGTTGTTAATTAACGCTTGAAGCTAGAAAACGATTCAGGAAAATATGTCATCCTGAAACTGCAAGAAACATATTGAGGAATCATGACTTTCATGCTCGAGTTGCCGTTATTACTAGTGAACCAGAAGAAGAGATTGAAATTTGCTAGATGTTATTTAAAAAAACCAAAAGAGTTTTGGAAGTCTGTAATTTTTGTTGACCAAAGTAAATTTAATGTTTTTGGTTCAAATGGAAAGCAAAAGGTATGGAGAAGACCTAACACTGAGCTTAAACTAAGAAATCTTTGTTCTACAGTGAAATATGGTGGCAGCAGCCAACTTGTATAGGAACAGGAAACCTAGAACTAATTGACAGCAAAGTCAACAAATATGGTTACTTAGACATTCTTAAAAGAAATACAAGACAAAGTGCTAAAAAAAAATGGGAATTTTGACCAATTTTAAACTCTACCAAGACAACGATCCAAAGCATAAGTCCAATATTTGTAGGCTATGGGCTCTCTATCATTGTCCTATG
Source organism: Araneus ventricosus (assembly GCA_013235015.1). Classification (NCBI taxonomy): domain Eukaryota; kingdom Metazoa; phylum Arthropoda; class Arachnida; order Araneae; family Araneidae; genus Araneus; species Araneus ventricosus. Next base: position 894,531 of record BGPR01000028.1, on the reverse strand, counting down.
GTCATTAAAATGCCAGAGCAAAGTCCCGCCCTTAATCCTATAGAACATTTACGGGATAATATACAACAATGTTTGCATGAAAGTAATATTACAAGCAAAAATATCCTGAAACAAAAACTAATTGAAGCATGGAGAAATATTGATCCCAATATATGTAAGAAATTAGTCAATTCAATGCCAAGTAGATTGAAAGAAGTAATAAAAAACAAGGGTCGGCCAACAAAATACTAAAATAGTGCTTTCAAACAGTAAAAGTACTTTTGTTAATTTATAAGTGTCCGAATACTTTTTTTGGACTGAAAATCCACTGTAAAAGTATTATAGCGTTAATTTTACTTTAATTTTTAAGTTGAAGAAACTATTTCAGTAGCATATGGATTTTCACACCTTGTAGGATTTAAAGATAAGATTCATTTTGCTATATATAGTTTTAATATTTTTTATTTGATGAATAACGTGTTATTCATCTGGGTGTCCAAATACTATTTTGGGAGACTGTACAATAAAGTATACTCATAAATATTTTCATCAACACTGGTTGGTTAATAAGGAAGATAACTTATTTTCTACGAAAGAACCCATTGCATTTGCTAAGCCTAATCGATAAAAAAAAAGTGAAATTTTGAAAAATTTTAACAGGCTATAAATCCTAAACTATTTGAGATACAGCAAAAATATTTTGTATGCTTACATAAATCCATAAAAGGAACAACCATGCGAAGTTTCATCAAAATCAGTGACCATGGGTGCCATGGTGTGGTTGAATTGACATGGAATGATCCTTACTTAAGAGATAAACACTGAATAATAAAAGATAAAATAAAATTCAGATCCAACTTAAGTTGCTTTAAAACAGATGATCTGAATAATTTAATACTCAATAAAATTGCTTCGCTCTCTAGTTACTTTCTAGATTTCTTTAAAAAATATGAATAGTGAATTACATTGGTAAATTATAAAACAAAAAACTGCTATTACCTTAAAATTCTCTTCTTGATGTCAGATAACTATCAGTAAACAATAACATGAAAGCTCTTAAAACTCAAAGTTAATTATCTTTTAAGTAATTATACGAAGATAAAAATTTTTAGCTTTACATCTCACAAGTAAACGATTAATCCAAAACAAAATGACGTTATTTTGCGTAAAAACTTCACATGGCAAAAAACTTAATACTCAAAAATTATTTAAATACTTCATTAGGCGAAGCTTGAAAAAAGATAATTTTGAACCAAAAACAGAACAGTTATTTTCAATATGCATGAATATTACTACTAAATATTAAATTTTCCTCTCAAACATTTAAATAAAACTGATTTTTCTATAGAATCATATCAAAAGATGATTTACATAGCAAAATAATAGTTATAGATTGTTACACATATATTTTCTATCTAATTATAAAAATGAATTAATTAACTTATATTGAAAAGTAAAATGAAAGAAATATTTCTAATGCAGTTAAATTCACTTGCCAGTTCCATGATACATCATGTTACACCTATTAAAAGTATTTAACATAATTCTATATCAAACAGCTTAATGTTTCAAAAATTCCTGAAGCTTGCCAAAGAATTAGAACTGTTTACAAACACTTCTAAATGGTTTCAGATTCTCTAAATAAACTATTATATACTAATGTCGATACAAGGCCAGATTATTAAATAGGCACAGCAGACACCTGCCAAGGGACCCTGCAACTCTGAGGGCCCAGAGATTCTTTTAAGTTGGGATGCAACGAATATTTAGCCAGTTGGCCGAATACTAAACAGATATTCAGCCAAATAAAGTCAGGTTAATAATTTTTTTACACGTTCTTTTAAATATTGAATTCAGTACAATTATTACCAAAAAAATCTGACATTTACTCAATTTCAAGTTGCATAGTACATAAATGTATTTCATACAATGTTACACATCAAAAAAATCCGAAATTATGATGCCAGAATAATATTTTTTCAGTATTTTCAGGAAGAAGTCTCTTCCATTTGGTTTCAAATATATTACCAACTTCAGAAAATAAACACTCACTATATATTGTGCTTGCAGGAGCTAAAAGATACTTTCTTGCTAAATTTGCAAATCTCGGAGATTTTTCCACATTTTTCTCCCACCAAGTAAGTGGATATTCCATCCTAGCTGTTAGAAGTTCTTTATCAAAATAGGTATTTATTTCTAATAATTTTAATTTACACTGAATTTTCTTCAGAGTATCATTTACTATGTTCTGCAATGATGACTTTTATTTCAGTGAAGCAATCCCAAAATGAAGAGGAAGACGGTTTCTCATTCCTTATTATTAAGGTATTTAAAATGTTACAAAAATATATAAAGGTGTTAACCTTTTTTCAAATATACAAATAATAATAATAAAAAAAAACTTTATTAATCTTTAATTTTTTCTTTCAAATTTGAAAAATATTTTATTTAACAATCAAAAGTGAAATGTTTTAAAAAAGCGAGTATTTGGCCAAATCACTATTCGTTACATCACTACAAGAAATTTTATTTTGTGCTTTTATTTAATGTACAAGGCTATGAACTCAAACTTATTCAAATTCAAACCAAGGAAAAGTATTGGAAAATAATAAAATGATTATGGAAAATTATTCTAACAACATTCCTAATTAATTATTTTTTGCAAGTTTTATATTATGTTGTTTTAAAATTCTAAAAAATATGTTGCTTTATAATTTTAAAAATATCTGATCCTATAATTAAACAGTATTTGGATTGTTGAAGAAGTTTTGTCATTTTTTTTTATACAATCTAAATACTATTATATTTCATTAGTGACATAGATATTTTGAATAAAATTACTTTTGAAATTTATATTTTGATTTCGTATATGAGGTAATACTAAAACAAACTCTCCTGAAAGTGATCCGCAATTAAATGTTTTGCTGTTTAAAACTGCATAATAGAGATTAAATTAAAATCAATACATATATATCTGGTCTTGGAAGTTGGGATGGCGAAAAAAGGGACCCCAAAAGACTTGCATTGCCTAATGGCCAGTAGAGGGCTTAATCTGGCCCAGATTGCATCATCTATAAAATTAATATTAACTGGAAAATTAAGAGAAAAATAAAATTTACAGGTTAGTCAGACTGCTTGATAATTAATAGAAAATAAGGATAGCAAATAAAATTTCTAGTTTATCAAGCTACAACAGCAATGAGATTACAGATTTAATACAGTTGTAGTCTCATAAGAAATAAAGAGATACAAGAAACAGATTGAAAAGATAAATATCTTGCTTTAAAAGCTTTCTTATAGAATTTCAGTGACCAGTATTAGTTTTTATTCATAACTTTCAATTAAGAAGCAGGTTGAGAAAGCTATTCTAGAAAAAGACACTTTACATTAATATTTTGAAAAGCAACATATTTTCAATACCTGGCAATAAAATAATTAAATAAGAATAAATTACTTGTTCTAAATGTGACTGAAAGGCATACAATAAAATCTGGAATAGGATACACAATGTAATTCTTGAGAATTTTTGTTGAGAAAATATTTTTCTAATTAACAGCATCTTTATTTTTCATCTTATGATTCAAAGGTGATAAAAACTTATTGATGTAGTTATTTTTTAATAATATGGAGATTTTCAATGAAGTTTCAGTATGTAGTAATACCTCACATTTACATTCTCGTCTTCAACGTTTTCCCATTGTTTACAACATTTTTGCTGCTCCCTACATGTTTTTAGAACACTTTTACCTAAGTAAGTGGTTTCCTGCATTTAGTTTTACTGCCCAGTTTACACCACTATTCTTCTGGCCCTCGAAAAGTGTTAAAAAGGGTAATACGGTAGGTTATATAAATATATATTTACTTCAAAATTATAAGACTTCTCTTTTAGATTGGAATTTTTGGAAATTAAAGAACAAATCACAATCAAGTATTTCAAGAAATTAAAAATCTTAAACCAAAATGATATGCAGTTTTTTAATAGCAATATGCAATCAATAACATTTTATTTAACAAATAAATTAGCAAGACAAACTCCAAAATTAAAGGAATATCATCACTAATACTTTTTCACTAAAATACAATTTCTGAATATAAATTTAATTAATCTAAGCATTATATGTTTAGACTCGGAACTGTCATTAATGTTCTATTTCATAAAGTAGGAATAAGGAACCTTACGAGCAGTAAATTTGGAAAAGATTGGGAAAAGGCAGACTGTTCAAAAGAAAACATGTGTAATACAAGTTTCTAAATGTTTCTTGAGAGAAATACAGCTAGTTTAACACATACCAAAACAAATATAAAATTTCACAAACCATATATTTAAAATAATTATCTGAAGAAAAGAACACTAACCAATATTTTTTGGAAACTACTAGCAAGTATTTAAATATCATATAATATAGAAGAATACATATATAAAAATAGGATAGAATGCTCAAAGCAAAATAAAATGATAACTTTCAAATGTAAAAAAATGTAATTTGAATCTAAGTTTTATTTTAATAAAAAGCTAATAATCATCCTAACTAATACAACAGTTATATTATTTTCATGCACCAAATATGACAGCATTTTAAACCTTCATATAAATAATGAAAAATCAATAAATAATCAAAACCATTCAAACAATTCAAGACTAGGAAAATACTTCAAAGACAAGCTGTTACATCACAAAATAAAAACTTTGACATATAAAATGACTAAAAAATATTTTGGATATCTAACATTTAAGAAACTACTAAACATATGATAATTTATAGTTTATACAAAAATACTTAATAATTAACCTTTTCTTTAGTTAAGTGAAATTAGGATGGAAAGAAAACAGTGTTGATAGTAAAATTCAATAAGAAAATTACGAATTCAAATTATGATTATAAGTTATCATGCAAAATGATCAGATCAAATGTCTGATCATTTTGCAAGCATTTACTATTTGGGTATGCAACTAATTCTTGAATACACTTTAGTGATAAAAAAATTAAAAGTTGAAAACATTAAAAATTTTCATGGTCATTTAATAAATCGATATTTATTCAAAATGTCAAATTTATAATTATTTCTACTGCAGGATAATCTACCCATCTACAGTTCTGTTTCAACAGAATAAATAATTTATTTAAAGATCAGATATGTGAATAAAATGGGATTATACAAAACGAATTTACGATATAGCCCACTATTTTCCTCTCATTTTTGACAAGAATACATATCAGAAATGAACGAATTTAAATTAAATTTCGATCTTCTTGAAAATTACAGTGTGTGATGTTATCAAGAGATTTGAAATAAGAATAAATCCAAACGAAGTATTTCCAATAATATGATCACTTCACTCTCTTAACGCCCCTTTCCCAAATGTTTTTATTCAAATAATATTTCACTTAATACTATTTTATTAAGATATTTATTCTATGAACAAAAAAAAATTGTCCTTTACTTATTTAAAGCTGTCTTATTTGTAGCAGCTTTGTGAATATCAGCACTCATCAAAATAATCAATACCGTAGTTAACAATATGACCTAGTTGATCAAAACCATTACACCATGGATAAATAATAAATCAAAATCTATACTTCATTCAAAGTATTCATCACAACACAGATATTAGCAGTAATACATGAAAAACACTGAATGTACACTAATGGCATTAATATCATACATTAACCGAAACGAACAGCACAAAAGAAAAAATTAAAAAAAAAAAAAACGCGCATACATTTTTAAAGCTGATAGCTCACAAAAAGCGATTCCAACTACATTTAAAATACTGTAGTTTGTTAAAAGAAAATGGTACATTTTAAAATAACCCAAACCAACGAAGTGAACATAAACAGCTTACTGAACAGCAAAATATTGTATACAAAATCAAGGTAGAAGTACAGCCTAACAATACCCTCCAAGAAGGCTAAACAACATCTCACTACCCATCAAAGAAACATCAATTGTAAAAAATCAATCAATCTTATACAACTTACCTGGTTTTAACGCGTATATACAGTATTATTTAGGGATAAATAATTTACTTTTCCACTAATTTCGATTCATTCCAACTACAACATGAAGATTAACCACAACGCTGACTTCATGGACTCAGATCAGATCACGACGATTGCTATTGCTGAGGCCTTGCTTGCTCATGCTCTTCGCGCATGCGCATGATGTCAGTAAACAGCTGACTACGAAAGCTTATAACTATCAGTTTTGGAAAGGATTTTTCGAATAAACGTATTTTTTTAGAATATCCTCTCGTTGTGGTATAAGGCGCGAATATTTGAAATTTTTAGATTAAAGCCTCAGCCAAATTTTAGCAATGCTTCCATTCTAAAATTTCGTACTAAGTATAATTATGCCAGATCATTAATATTAAAAGTCCGTATTTTTCAAGTGGATAGGTGACTTTTTTAGTCATATTTAAGCTAAAATTCCTCACTAAAAATATTTTTTTATTATATTTTGTGTAGTTACACACAATAAGTGGCTTCAAAAATCGGTGTAGAAAAATACAAAGAAACATGACGAAAAATAAAAAAGGAGGAGGAGGGATAAATGCTATACAAAATAGAGAAATTTCGTTTATTGAATTCATATCGCTTATTTCCTTTTAAATAAAATTAAGAACGGAAAAATATTGCAAATGCAATTCATTTTTTATCACATACGTATATAAAGATAATTAATAAATTTCAGTCAGAATCGGGTTGCGCCTTATATTGCAAAGAAAAAGTTTGTGATCTTTTTTTCTTCTAGTGAACTGTTCAATTCAGCACCAAATAATATTCTTAGCACAGCTTCTTTCACGTTCTGTATTATGAATACTTTCTCTGAATAACATATTCCATTAAAAAGGGTACCTAAAATTCTTATATTGACCATTGATCCAATTAAAATATCTTCTTTTTGTTCTGATTGTTTTGATTCATACAAAATAAATGTTGGTATCTATTTAACTTTCTTAAAATACTGCGAGTTATAAATGCAACTTCATTCTTTTGACTTTTATTATTCAGAAACAAAATTATTCCACCAAAATTTATTTCACGAGAATATAAATAAGTAAATATTCATTGTTTTAAAAATTTTGTTTCATTATACATTTTAGCCAACCGTTATAAATTCTACAACAGGAAGATAAGGATAAAGGAGGAGACATTGACAGAATTCGTAAGGATTCTATAAAAGGAGATAAGTAAAAATTCTATGATTTCACCTAAAAATGAACGGCTAAATGCTCTTTGCACCTTGTAAACTGATGATCAGCTGCTCTTGTAAATAAACGGTCAATTTTGAAATAAATTATTTAAAAATTGTATTATTAAATTGTAGTATTAATAAATAATTCTCTGCACTGTATTATTGATACAGTTATTTTTTCCACTGTATACAGTTATTTTGTTTATTATAATTTTAGTTGATATAATTTTATAAGAGCTATAATATAGGATGTCAAAGCTGAAATAATTCCCAAAGAAAATTTTAACCCTACACTGCATGATTTTTCATTTTTCAACAAAAATTGTCGAAATCTTTATAAATAAATGTGAGGAATACAAGAACAATAATTGTAAAAATTAATTTTCAACTTAATTTTTAATTAAAATTAATGAATTAGAAAACATCGTCTAATTAACCTCTTCAAGAACACTGATACATATCTGTAAGTTTAAGTTTTTTTAGAATTAAAATCATTCTGCGGGTTCCCCCGCCCCCAAATTTGTTGGATACAATCTCAGAAAGCTGAGTTCGATTCTCTGGCAAGCTGAATAAAATATAATCAGACAAAAAATAAAATTGTTTTTACTCTTGTACAAATATGTCACTGAAGAGGTTAAAATTTCTCTATTAAAAATCGTTCCTTCCCGTATTTTGTATTTTATGTGTTTTTTAAATTTCTTTTCAATTTTTGTCTTTGTGTATCACATATTTGTATAAATAGTGGACTGTAGACATTTTTGAAGAACCTGGTAGTCGTTCTGAGATATGAAAAAATAAATGACGAATAAGATGAATAATGCTAATGGATTTGACATAATCGTAAAAAAAAAGAGAGAGATTAGACTTTTATACAGCGTAGTCATAAATTATTGAACCCATTTCAAAAATTAAAAAAAAACTAATAATGTTACAACTGCATTTTTTTAAATGAGAGAGCAAATAAAAAAGGTTTTTTTTCAGATAGGTGGCGTACCATTGATGGGTTCTAAATTTGCTACAGCGAGATATTTCAATACGCAATGGGTACTCATCAGCAAAAGCCGATGCGTATTTTCTGGTTTCCTTTTTCAGTTTTTCTTGAATATCTCGAAAACTCTTCAGTTTTTGAATTACAATGGATTTAACAAATTAAATAGAGTAAAATTCCCTACAAATACATGCTTTTATTTTTCTTCTAACTTTTATAGTTTCGCAGATAATGGCTCTCAAAAATGGGATTTGTCCAATAATTTACGACCATCTAGACCAGGGGTTCTCAACCTTTTTTCCCTCGCGTACCCCTTGATTAGTCTTTTCATTTTCGCGTACCCCTACTGTCATATCCCCCCCCCGTCCGTCTATGCAAAGAAGTTTTTATTAATAGTGAATTAATGACATTTGCAGGACTTATTTTGAATTTTATATTTTATTTGAATTTTAAAATAGTATTAGTTAAACGGCAAAACGAATAAAAACAGTATTGAAATAAGGATCACATTAACTTATAAGGTTAGCTAAACATTACACTTCGTAATAATCAGTAATCCAAGTGCAAGACAATTTCAATGCTAACCTTGAGCTTGTTTCATGCAGCTGAGTTTTATAAAATTGGGTTTAAAAGAAGAAAGATATAATTTTTTGTCTGGAGCTGCGTCAAGCTTATTTCGGTATTTATTCTTAATGTATGTATAAGACGAGAATGCTCTTTCCACAAGTTCTGTGTTCGTGAAAGGTATTAAATATTTTATTGCTTTAACACCGAGTTCTTGGTACTCTTCTTTCATTGCTACCAAGAAGTCAATCAAATTTCTTTTTTAAAATTCAGATTTTAATGAAGAATCTGTGGAATTAATTTTTCTATTTCAGAAATTGTTAATTTTTCAGCTTTTTGAAAAAACGCTTCGTTGAATGGATTTAATATCCACATATCTGCATCACTGCGCTTCCGAAAATATTGTCTTCATGACAACTTAAGTCCTTTTAAACGTGCTATTATACTAGTTTTTACTAGTTTTGTTAATTTAAGTTCGTTCTCAGATAAAAAGCTGTGAAGTGTCTCAAAAACTTCATACTGCTTTTTTTTTAATACAGGATTCCCCAAAATTAAGCTTCTTAATCATAGACTCGATTTTGTCAGTTACCTTAAAAATGGTTATGGAAGGGTTCTGCAATCCTAAATTAAGTTTATTTATTTCTGAAAAAATGTCAGATAAGTACGCAAGCTGCTGCAACCATTCACTTTCATAAAATTTAGAGCTCAACGTAAAAGAGTGGTCTTCAAAAAACATAAGAACTTCATGTCTCAGTTCAAACAATCTTGTGAGTACATTTCCTAGCGAAAGCCATCTCATTTCTGTGTGCAAAAGTAACGTAGTATGTAGGCTGACCATGTCTCCACACAAAGATTTGAACAATCGGGTGTTAGTTGAATTAGCCTTAATGAAATTTACAACTTTGGTTAGATTGATTGAGTACTTCTTTCAATGAGTCTGGCAAAGGCTTCGCTGTTAAACTTTGTCTGTGGATGCAGCAATGGCTCCAAGTTATATGAGGAGCGACTATTTTGATACGACCACGTAAACCTTTATAACAACCAGACATAGATTTTCCACCATCCGTGCAAACACCACAGCACTTAGCTCAACCCATTTCGTTTTCACAGAAATAACCCTGAATGGCATTAAATAGGTCCTTGACAGTAAATCTTTTAGTGAGAGAATAACACAGTGAGAGGTTTTCTTCAAGTTCGTTAACATTCAAATATCTTGCAATAACAAGCAAAATTGACAAATCGGTAACATCAGTGCTTTCATCCACCTGTATTGAAAAGAAGGGGCCCTTTCTTATTCTTTCATTTATAGTAGCTTCAATGTCAATAGACATGTCCTTAATTCTCCGAGAAACTGTGCTGTTAAACAAAGGAATAATTTTGATATTTTGGACATGGTCTTCACCGAACATGCATTCAACCGCGTCCTTGATACATGGAAATGCCAAATTTTCAGCGATAGTATGATTTTTCCCACTTTTAGCAATATGATAACTTATTCTGTTGATGCCTCAATCGCAGCCTCATTTGCTTTGTTCGTGGATATCAAACAAGAATTTAAATTAGGGCTTTTGAATAGACTTTGGAAAAAACTTAATATTTGTTTGCTTATAATTTCGATGTTTTGTTTCTAAATGGAGCATTAGTAAAGATGGTTTCATGCTGCCATTTGACAATATCTCTCCACAAACAACGCAGAATGGTTTTGGACAATTTTCATTATCCGTGACGGAAAATCCATATTTTAAGTATTCGTTAGAATATTTTTCTCTTTTTCGGATGTGCACTGATGGTTTTTTTTTTAACAAAATCAATTTTATTTCTTACCTGAACAGGTCAATCAGTCGGCCTTTGCAATTCATGATTATCATCTTGCTGATCCACAGTTATCTCCATAGCTGCCAAATCGGTGGTTCGAATTTCAGTTCTAGATGCCGATCTCTTAAGAGTTCCAGTTTTCAACCACTTGTCCATTTTGAGAAATCAAACAATATTGAATTGAAATCACTCTAAAGATAAGCACTTCAAATTGAGCACGCATAGCTTACAAACACCAGTTTTGTGCCACAAACCAAACCAAACAAATTGAGCACCCATAAAACACAAAGCTTGAGTTATATGAATAGTCGTTATTCATTATGCATCCCAATCGAGCAATTAATGATGCCTGCGTTTAATCACGCTTTTAATGAAAACGTCAAAACAAGAATCTTTGAGAGGATTGTTAAGCTACAGCTTTTGCGAACACATTGATGATTCATGCATAATCGGGGATGGTGAAGACAAAATATCAATGATTTACCAGGTTTTCTTTTGCTTTCTTTTTTCTTATTTTGAGCGTAGTTTTTAGACTAGCACAACTTTCACTTTTACTTTTCACACGAACTTAGGGGAAAAAAATACTGTAAGTTTTTTAATCCTTTATATTTTCTTGTGTCCGCCATTACCGACTTTGATTTCGCGTACCCCCAACTGGTCCTTCGCGTACCCCTAGGGGTACGCGTACCACAGGTTGAGAACCTCTGATCTAGACCACCGAAACGGCGTGTTACGGCGGCTGAAAAAAAAACTTTTTAAAATGCGCTCTCATTAAAAAAAAAAAAAATCGAAATTGTAAAATTGTTGTTATTTTTTTATTGATTTTTGAAATAGGTCCAATAATTTATGACCACCCTGTACTTTGTGATAGGAGAATCCCGAAGGAAGTGCTGACTCGGTATTTTCATATGGCTCTCGATGGTTATGTAGGCAGCCGATCAAGCTCTAATAGTAAAAAATATCTCTTTGTATACCCTTTTTCTCAGGTTTAGCAGGTTTTGTTCTACAAATTATCTTATCTTTACATATCTATTTACTGTTATTTAATTAAATCTTTAGACTGAACGGTCTATAATCTTATTGCTTGAAAGTTCTAAGAAATGAGTCGATTTCATTTTATTTGTTAGTTTGAAGCCTCGTTGTTACTTTCTACAATATGAAGAACGCATAGAGAAAATACCGTAATCGTCAAAAAATTCGACCTCGAGATTTAAAAGAATCTCCAAGTTTCATAGCAATCTTTTCCTCCTCAGTCCCAAAACCATATTTTAGAATTACAGTGTTGTTCATAATTATTAGAAAGGACTGTTAAAATTACATCTTTTGTTCAAAAAGTTTTACAAACTTAATAATTTTCTATTTTGTTTTGATTTTCTAGTACCTTATTTTATACTCCATAAATGCATTTAAATTTTAGTTATTTCTTAAAATACCTCTATTTTTTAGAAAAGTCTATTGTTTTAAACAGTATATTTTAGCCGCTCATAATTATTCGAACGGCTGATGACGAAGGCAATATTTAATTAAGTAAGAATGAAATATGTTTTTATTTTTGCAAATTTTTAAAAAAATCAATAGATTAATTTGCTTGGTAATTATTTTTGTCCTGTGAAGTAATGCCCAAGAGTTTAGAGATTTCTGTTGAACTTTTCCACCTCATCATTGAACACCGAAAGGATGGAGTATCATATGAAAACCTAGCAAATAAAGTATAAATTATTGAAGTCGGGTATGTACTATTTGTGCAAGAAGTATGAGAACATAGAATCCATCGAAACCAAGAGAGGGCGAGACAAAAAAAAAAACCCGAAAACAAGTACAAGAAATGTCCCTATGATTGTAAGATTGGCATAGAAAAAGAAGGATACATCGTCAAGTGAGATCGTGGAAGACTTGAAATTGAATGCTTAAGTTTGAACAGTTCGCTGTAGAATCAAGAACTCAGGTTTGGTAAACTGTATCCAAAGAAAAAGGCCATACATCCAGTGGCAGTTTTTCGAACAGGCGTTAGAGGAGCTCGCCTCGTGCCTCGAGAATCTAGGGAACCTTAAAACCTATTCGACGTACTTTGAAGTGCTAAGCCAACGGCGAATTTGCGACATTGGGTAGAGTGAGGGGTCCTCAAAGCAATGTTACGCCTGTGACCTCATATTGACAAAATCCGCCACTGCATACATCTCAAAACAGAACATTGCAAGCTGCTTGGCCTACGCAAAAGAGCACATTTCGAAGAATTCACAATTCTGGGACAAAATGGACAGACGAAAGCAAATTTATGCCTTTTGGATAAAAAAAAAACAAAATGGCGTAATTCTTCCGCATGTACAGACAGGGGCGGCCCGAGGCCCGAACAAACCGGGCAACTGCCCGTGGCGCCAAAATTCGAGATGGCGCCAAGGCGGGAAAGTAAAGGGGTGAAAATCTGGTTTAATAGATATGAGAGCTCCGGAGAAACGGCAAATATATTTTTAAAATAAATTTGCTGATATATTATTTTAGATTGAATAAGACCACTATATAGTCTTAAATAATGTGGAGCTTATGTATTCTCCCATAATATTATTAAATCATATTTGCTGGTAAAACATGCATATTTCTAAATTCTAAAAAACTGAAGTTTCTTTGACATTTAGAACACAGAATTATTGAATTTAAAAAATACGTTGGCTATATGTGTGGAGGGGATTGGTGCCATATTGTTGCCTCTCCCGGTTGGTAAAGTTACCTCGGGCCGCTTCTGTGTACAGAGATTGCTACCAGTACGCATGCGCATGAAGAATCGGATTAGAAAAATTAATTATGAAATTTGAACGCCTTCTTTTCAACCGATTGAAACGAAATTTGGGCACAGATCTATAATTAATGTTAGCAACTATCATACGATTTTTTATTTATCTAAGCCAAAGGGTTTATGAGATATAATTTTTACAAGTATGCGATTATACAATCAGACAGACCATCAACCCTTCGACAGATTTGGTCCAAAATTTCATACGGACCTACATTCATGATGATAAAACTGTGTACCAAATTTTATCCATCTAGCTATTCAAGTTTTTGAGTTATAGTGCTCACATGGCCGCGGACAGACAGACTTTCCATGGACAGATTTTGTCCAAAATTTAATAGAAACCTACAAATTATGTGTATATATCACATACCAAATTTCGTCCCCGTAGATCTAATAGTTTCCGAGTTATCGTGTTCACAAACAGACAGAGAGACATAATTCTAAAATTGTGTTTTTCGGACTCAGGGAGGTCTAAAACGTGGAGATTCGTCAAAATCTCGAGTTCGAATCTTTTGACGATTACAATACTTTCTCTTCGTATACGAGAAAGTAAAAAGTCTTAAAGTAGCATGGTGACGATCAGGTGAGGCGCTTTAAACAGATGAATATCCTACAGACAGTAAGTAACACAAGGAGGCGGAGATGTGATGGTATGGGGATGTTTTTCCTCTAAAGGTTTTGGTGAAATTCGATGATCAGCAGTAAAATGACTGGAAGTACGTACGTCGATAACCTGTCTCAAAATCTGATTTGAGTGCAGGCATATCTTTCAACGAGATAATGACCTAAAAAACACGTTAAAGATTGGCAAAGATTATTTCTCAGAAAACAAGATTAAGGTACTGAATTGGCCACCACAAAGCCCAGACCTTAATCCCATCTAAAATTTATGGTCAGTTTTGAATCAGAAATTGCCTTTTGAAGAGAAAAAAAAATTAAAAATTAATAAATTTTTTTTAGACGATCAAAGATGAGTGGCGCAATATCAACCAAGAGACAACTCAGAAACTGGTTGATAGCATCAATCAAAGACTGAGAGAAGTGATTGAAGGCCAAAGGAGGTCCAGCTAAACTTTAAACACCGATATTTAATTTTTAAAAATTGTTATGTTAACTTTTCGTTGTAAGTTTTTGATCGTTCGAATAATTTTGAACCACCCATAATTAATAATTATATGAAAATTTTCTTATTCTGACGTATTCTGCCATAAAGTTTGAGTTATTTGAAGATTTTTCTAATGAATAAAATCGAATTAATAATAAAATTAATACATTTGAGATATAAATAAATAAATTTATTTTCTATAATAAAAAGTATAAAATTTTTCTTGTCGTTCTAATAATTTTGAACTACACTGTATGTGTGTCTGTCCGTCCGTGTTTATGCGAGCACGATAATTCAAAAACACAATGAGCTAGATGGATGAAATTTGGTATGAGCTCTCACTACCAAAACTGCAGATCTGTATCAAATTTTGGACCAAATACGTTTATAGGAAGACTGTGTCTGTTCGTGTGTGTATGAACGCGATATTTCAGAAACGCAAGGAACTATATAGATGAAATTGGGAATTTATCTTTAACACCCAAATTGTAGATATGCATCAAATTGGACCAAATCAGACGAAAGAAAGAAGTACTACTCCAAAATACATACTCGATTTCCTTAATTTTACTATGAACACAAAAAGCACCATATTTAAAAAGATGATTTTAACAATAGTGTTGACAATCTCATCAAAGAAAAAAAATCACATAGAAACGGTGTGAAGTCTTTACAAGCATCTCCGCATCAGAATTTGGAATATGGGAATTTAATTTGTAAGTTGTAAAAGAAAACAAATTTTGACCAATTTAAAGTGTTATTTAGCTCTTTACTTTAAGGCCTAATAATGAAATTCAATAAGATTTAAAATTTTAAACTATTTGGGATTTGAAAAATCTGAGGTGGTTGTCAAAATTGCATACATTTTGAAATATTTCCCTCCACGTTTCCACTTCTGTTTACTTACCACTTGTTTCTTATAGTATGTTCTCGGATTCCGAAACCCTCCGCGCTTTTGCGCATGAATCAGTTGGAGTTCCTTTCATCAAAATAGGGGGAAAGTGAAGAATGGAGGGAGAGATGTTTAGATTTTACTTAGCGTGATCTACCAAAGAACACCGCAAATGCACTCATCTTACTCATTGCCTGACACCCCTTTCCGGTGTAAAATCGTCCAGAAGTGTTAGTCTCGGAATATTGAAACGAACTATACATTCAACGAAAATTTTACATATGTTTTGAGTTATTGTGTTTATTCTATGAGAGTTGCCAATCCATCCGATGAAAAAATAAAACTCAGTTATTTGTGTACACGTTATCGGGGAGATAATTAAAACTAAATTTTTAAGAATGTTTCAAAATTCTTAGAAGAAATATCTTAACAGTTAAATAGAAATAATAAAATGGATTATTATTTTTTCCTTGAATTTTAACTTGGCAAATTATTTTTTTTGATAATATAATTTCCAAAGTTATCATTGGAAAATATCAAAATTATGAAATAAAAAAGTAGAGTAGTACATGGTCCCTGGCAGTGGGACACTATAGGGTGGCAGGACGGGCAAAATGCTAGAGCTACGCAGTGTCAGAGAGCCCCGACCAGAGGCGTTGCAGTTACAGAGGCACAAAGACGAAAATCTCCTAAAAGCCAATGGTGGCTCTACAATTCAGAAACGAGCAGTTCTGCAAAAAACATTTCTCAAGAGAATACACTTGAAATACGATTTTTAAAAACAGTTTTACCTAAAAATACCCCAAGAATTTTAATTGTAATAATCTGATTTATATTTTAGAAAATTATCGACATCCTCTTTCGATGAATGATTTTTAACATAAGAAACCGAATTTCTATAAAAGTATATGAGTTTCCGTCGGGACAACGTGAAAGCGAAACCATAAGATAAAAAAACAACACGTACACATTCTGTATGCCTTTAAATGGCATATTCACAGTGACGCATTGTGAGCGATACCACAATGATACTTCATCACAGGTCGATTAACACGATCGTTAACAAGACATAATTATTCTCTTCTCTCTGTCCTCTTCTACCAATCCCACGATTTAATTAAGCGTTTCGATTTGGACATTGATTTGTTAGGATTTTGGCTCGTCGGGATTTCGGCTGTTAGGATTATGTCCGGAAACAGAAAAAGCTCTAAGAATCATCGACTTAATTAATCTCTCTTGAAAAATATTATACTTTTTGTAACTATTTTTCTATTATCCTACTTTTGCTTGCGATCTTCTTAAAGAATCATACTTTTACTCAATAATAATTTGTTCTTCAATAGTTATTCATGTCGGTTCTTCCTTGGTCCCAAAAATACTGTAATTTCATTTTTCGTGAAAACAATTGATATCTGCTCTCCGAATTGTAACGTAAGGTCCACTGAGCAAGAAATGACAGTTTTTAACATATTCACCGCTACGGACGAGATAACTCGTCTTCCAAGAAAGTTTGCTGAATTTGACTTGCATTCTAGTTCAGATAAGTTGGACATGCTAATAGATGTCTAAAAAATACATCCACTTTCTTTCTTTTTTGGTATATAAATTTCTAGAACAAGCAAAGCTACTAGTTGTCTTTTCTGGAGCTTGAATCTATATCCGTCAAATCACGGAAAAAGTACCGGCAGCAGTGTTGCCGGCAATATTCCGTTTCGTAAAGCATTTCTCCGTTTTTCTACAGAAAATTCCGTTTTTGGTTTTTCCGTTTTTACTTTTACCGTTTTCGAATTCTCCGTTTTTTCACAGAAATTCCGTTTTTGGTTTTTCCGTTTTCAACTTCTCCGTTTTTTCACAGAAATTCCGTTTTTGGTTTTTCCGTGTTTTCAAGGAAATTCTGTTTCTGATTTTTCTGTGTTTTAACAGAAATTCTTTTTTTTTGTTAAGTTCCCCTTTAGTGTCGAAAGATGTGATTTTTGAGACAAATAGTTAAGAACGTCCAGGACTCTTATCAATTGCAAAGCAAATCTAAAATTTTTTACGAGAGTATTATGATCTTTTGTTTACATAAATGATAATTTTCAGTAGAAAGTACATATTAAAAAAATCTTTTTTAACGACTGTTTTAAATTTTAGAATGATTTGTACATCACAGGATTTTACAATACCTACTTATTCCCTTTTTTTTTGCAAAATTTTAAAATGCTACAAAAGTGAAATGACTAACTCTGAAGAAAATATGCATAATTTCTGTAATTTTTGTTCCTAAACCGGAAATACATTTTTCAATGCCGTTATTTTATTTTTTAAGTGCACATAAATTTTATGATTTAAACCGAAGTTATGATTTTATGACATTTCAAAGAAGGCAATATGGACACCAAATATTTAAAATTTTTCATTAGAAGGTTTCAAACAGTCATGCACACAATATTCGAAAAATTTTAATGAGTGCTGAAAAAGGTATTTGTGTTTCATTTCGAGTTAATGAGTCCGGGACATGATCAACCCTTTCTCGCAAAATCCACACTTTCCCACTCTTTAAGGGATATGTGACCCCCTTAATTTACTGTTCTTTTTCCCCTGAGTATCTATGGAAGTGCCATTATTCTATTTCTTCCATTATTTTATTTTCCTTCCTACTTTCAGCAACACCCTATTGAACTCATTTTCTTTAACTTTCATTTTTACTGAATTTACTCAGCATATGCTTCAGTTTTTATCACCAATAAAATTCATATTCAATAGAATACAATGAAATGACACAACTAAAAATCGAGAGTCGGAATAACTAGTAATAACATGAATAAATTGAGAAAGACCAATTCAATTGATTTTATGCAATCTACTTTCTCTTAAGCCCGTTAGAGGAAAAAAAAATGCTTTTGAATTTTAAGGAATGAAAGCAAGCGTATAACACTGGAAGGAGAAGGGAATAATTGTTTTTTTAAAAATAGTTCATGAGTTTGAGATTAAATTATTAAAATGTTTCCATTTTAAATACACAAAATATTCAACATTTTCCTGGTTAATACTATGACGTGTCTCTAATGTTTATGCTGCTTATTCTTAATGAAAGCAATACTTCTAATGTACAACTGCTCCTAGAATCTATTTAAGGGTGAATTGACTTGTTAGAAAAAAAAATTTAATCATACCAAATTAAATCTCTTTAAAAACTTGTCTAATCAAAAATCACAATGGAAACATACAAAAGCTGATGAAATTGAACCCCATATCTTGTTTCTATTTATTTTGGAATGTGCAATTGCAATAAAACTCTCCATGTGCACACAATGTCAGTCACCTATAAATACTTCAATGTGCTTTCCTTCAATCTTTTTTTCAGGTATTTAACTCTTCCCTAATTTTAACAAAATTTTCCTATTAAATTCAGGAAATGCTTTTTAAAATTTTTGCATTTTCACAAAAATTTTCTATATCTTTTCATTTTTGAATAATTCAACTGTAGGCGGTTATCAGGTAGGCTTAGTGTTGTGTTCCATAGTAATAATACACAGTTCATCAATCCAAATGGTTATATTATCAGGATTAAGTTTACATTAATCTACTGAGCAATATTTACAGATAAAGATATGTACAGTTGAAGTAAATCGTCATTAAATAGGCTTTTGGATGGCACATCGTCGTCTTTTGTCTTTGTCAGGGAAAGACTCACGTCGTACACGCGTCTTCAACCGCCTCGTCGTCTCTTCTGCTGTTCTCGGCAGCTTGATTCTCTGACGTCACTCGCGATGGCAGCGCCATCTACAGGTACTCGGCTGCGGCTGGTGGCCCACAATCGGCCCTCCTGACCAGGTTCTGGCCCTAGAACCAGCATGCATTTGGAAAATATCTGAAAAGAAAAGAAGAGCAGTTTCTCATTCAAAATATACGCTCGTCTTTTGCTATCAGAATCCTTTGTAACATCTTGGTGTCCCACAGCTCGTCGTTATGTAGGATCCGTCTTAAAATTCGTCGTTCAGCAGAAATTCTGACAACTCGTCTTAGGGGAGAAACAATCTTGATGGTAACGTCGTCTTCATTGGAAAAACCTTCCGTCTTGAGCACAACAGGCGTCGTGTTGAGAATGTTCGTCGTGGAGAAAGTCCTTCTTAGCAATTACACTTTCACAAAGCAGTCACATTTAGGAAAAAAGAGTCATAATTGGTGGATAAAACACAATATTGGGAAATAATTAGATAGCACACTCGTCTGACCATGGTTTGAGATATTCGGCACATGTACTGGTATGCACCGGTCCTTCAACAAAACCAATTTTCTTAACATCGTAGGTATCATTAGGCTTTATTTTTTGTTATTTTATAAGGTCCCAAAAATTTAGATTTGAATTTTAAGCCTGGACCATGTTGCGTTCTTTTTATAGCTACAATATCGTTAATTTTATATTTGTTGGGGGGGGGTTTCTTCTTAAGTTGTAAGTTTTTCTATTGCTTTCTTGTACTTTTAAAATTTGCTGCTTCACGTCTTTTCTTAAATTTTCTCGCGATTCTTGAAAATTTGAACGAATTTCCTCTTCAATAAGCTCACGAATTTTAAATCAGTCTTATCTCTCATTTTTACATTTAAAGAATTGAAGTAAAATATCAGTTGGAAGAATAGATTTTGGGAATTGCAAGAATGGGATTTTCAATTGTCAAAGACAAACTTCTTGACCTATTCAAAAGATATCCAGGCCAGTAAATTAGAACGTCAGTTTCGAAACGCAAGGCCAGGCAGAAAGTGATATAATCCTTTTATATAATAGCATCCTAGAATCAGTTATAAGGCAGAGATTTTTAATAAAACACAGGCAAATATCATAGATGACAAAAGCAGAACTTGGTTTAAGGAGTCCAAGACCTCCTAGGTGAAGAAACAAGTGTTTTAGATAATCCCACACAGGCGTACAATACTGATGAAACTTCATTTTTTAAAAATTTCCTAAAGGCATGCTTTAAGTATTTGCATAAAAATTTACCCCCCCCCCCCAAAAAAAAAAAAAAAAAAAACAAATTTTTATGCAAGTTTTATACAACATGTATATTACCAACCAAGTTGAATGTTTGTTTTCTGCTTCTTGCCTCTTTAACTCAAACTTGCAGCTAAAATCAACTAATGTATATTTTATTTTAAGTTTCTACAAATTCAATAAAAAAAAATGGTTTGTAAAATATGAAAATAATGTAATAAAATACATACTGCAAAAAATGCTTTATTTTTGCTTAATATTTATTATTGCCTGTTATATAGTATGATATTAATGTGGCCAAAACTGGTCCATAGAAGTGGCCAAAACTATTACAAATTGGGATAAATTATTTAAGTATTCATAACTCAAAATATAAATTTATTTCACAGAAAGATTTTATAATTAACAGAAAGGCAAGAAAATTTACTAAAGAATAGTGTAAGTATGACTTAAAAAGCTTTAGCCAGTCATCCACTGTGAAAATTCCCATTCAAATTTTCTCTTAATGTGGCCAAAACTGGAGTATCTACCCTATAATATTGTAATAATAAAATAGTGTAACATTAACTAGACTACAGAGATTCTTAATCAACTCTTACATCTAATAGCATTTCACAACAAACCGTTTTTAAATTAGAAAGATTTGTGTAGGATATAAGTAAGTATACTTAATACACAACCCAAAATTACTTTAACTTTCAGCACAAAGAATAACAATTTTCATGTTGTAAAATTCCTTAACACAAAACAACTCAAAAGCAAAATAATCTGAAGATGCTAGAAAACTTTATCTTAATTTCTACAATATAGTTATGAATGTATTATTAAGTACATAATTTGTAATTACTGCTGTATTTATATTAACACAACAATATAATTTCAATTTGACTGATGCTCGTGGAAATTATTATAAAAGTCAACAATAAATATTTTCACAGCAATAGTCAAAGAAGGATTGATAGTTAAGGTTGTTTTTATTCTCAGGTCATATTATTAAGAAGCAATATAAATCTATAAAAATACAGGAATGCATACATTTTTCCTACATTGCATACTGCGTCAACAGTATTATTCCATTAGGATGAGAAGTTTTAGACAACGGATATTGCACAAAAAAAATAAACTTCATTATTTTATTCATGAAAGTGAAACTAAGTGTTACAAATTTTTCATTAACTTAAATCGACTTTGATTGTAAGTTAGGAAACACGTATTAAACTTACTTGATGCTGATGAGGCTGTTTGAGATGTATGCTCGCTCCTTGGCTGCTTTATCTCAAATTATCTAAACTTACTTGTTCTTAAGATCGACATCGAACGCAATACTGCTAACATGGCGGCGACCTTGGTGTTCCGTTTGAAACGGCGGGTATCGATGTGGCTAGTTCTCTTGGATGGCGAGTGGGGGCGCTGATCAAATTGCGGAGTGAGACCTCTGATTCTTTTTCTCTGTGTACTGATGTATTCCCCAAGTAGGGTAATACTAGCGGTTTGGGCACAGTTTGACCTCAGTTGACCCCGACTTTCATGTTTCGGTGTATAGGGGGCGCTGTGATCGTCAACCCCTTCCGAGTTGAGATAAGGAATTTTCTTGGACTTTTACCCCCACCACCAACCCCTTCTTAGATTAGATAAGGAATTAAGATAACGAATTAATTATTTTTTGGGACTTAGAAAATTTTTGAGGGAGTTTTTATTTTTCTCGTCACATGTATTAGGATTTAAGGTTTCAAACGCCATCTATTGAGAAGATGTTTAACTAAAGATTTTAAATTAGAAAAAAGTTTTTTCGTGTGCTGCCATCTAGTGTCAATAATATTTTTAAATAATTAATTCTCATGATTTTATTTCATTATGTATAAGGGTGGATTCGAACTCGACAAAAGATAATCATGATTGACCGATTTTCACGTTTCTTAACCGTTCGACCATGATCACCTGCTTCACTTATGTTATAAATCTATTTAGAACTTGAGGTTTCAAACGCCATCTATCGAGAAGATTTTTTTTTAAAAAAATTGGAAAAAAGTTTTCACGAGTGTTTGATTCCCCTGATAATAAGATATATATAATTAAATGATTACATTCAAAAAATTTATTTATCATCATGCCTTCGTTAGAAGAAGTTGCTAGTGGAGTGTGCGCTTATATTTGCGTTGGTTTATTATTTTTAGGGATTTATATTTTTTCTGAAAGTGCAAAATTGAGTGTTGATTTTGTTTTACGTTTAAACGATACTGGAAACATTTCAATTGCATTCTAGGAATGCATATTTAATTTATTCTTGTTCTGTTATAATGAACGAAGCATATCAGGATCCCAAACACGTTGCAAGTTATGGCGGTGTCAATAGTTTATTCCGTGCTGGTGAAGGCCGAGTCTCCAAGAAAGCGATTCAAAAATGGCTTCAAGGGGTTAATGCTTACACATTGCACAAACCCGTTCGAAAGAAATTTCCAACGAATCGAGTGATTGTCCGTGCAATCGATCAACAGTGGCAAGCAGATCTCGCAGACTTAATTAGTATTAAAAAGTATAATAAGGGTTATCGTTACATCCTTACATGTATTGATATTCTATCGAAGCATGCCTGGGCCGTTCCACTCAAGCGAAAGAGAGGAGTGGATATAATCAATGCATTTAAAGTTATATTTAAAGAACGTCGTCCTCAATATTTGCAAACGGACCAGGGAACCGAATTCAAAAATGAAAAGTTCCAGCAATTTCTGAAAGAAAATAAAGTTAAATTTTTTACAACTTTTAACGCTACAAAAGCTTCGGTGGTTGAAAGGTTCAATCGAACATTAAAAACAAAAATGTTTAAATATTTCACGTTTAAAAATACTCATAATTACATTGATGTATTAGATCAGTTAGTGTATAGTTATAATCATACTTACCATTCGAGCATTAAGAGAGCCCCTGTTGAAGTGAATTCGGAAAACGAACGCGATGTTTGGTTGACATTATATGGAAACATGGAGAATGTTGAAAGAAAACCATGTGCTTTTAAGGAAGGTGATACAGTGCGCATTTCTAAAGCGAAACTGACTTTTGAAAAAGGTTATGAAACAAATTGGACTGAAGAACTATTCACAGTGAGTGAATGTGTGAAAAGAAATCCTCTAGTGTATCGAGTGAAAGATTTATTAGGAGAGGATATTCAAGGAACATTTTATGCGCAAGAATTACAAAAGGTGGAAAAGAACAACCATTTCCCGATTGAAAAAATTTTAAGAAAACGCATCAAGAATAATTCGAGTGAATATTTTGTCAAATTCAAAGGTTATCCCAAAAAGTTTAATTCGTGGGTGGCAGCGAGTGATATGATTTCGATATAAATACAGGTGCTTCAACTATCAACCTCGCAGTCGTGAAAATGAGTTTCTATATTACATGCCCCTCCGATGGGAGTTTAGACTTTCATCCTGAGAATACACTTTCTCATTATTTTACGAAATTACCAAGTCCTGTTGATTTGACAGGCGAATGGGAAGTTGGAATAGTCGAATTTATATATCCTAGAATGTGGAGCAATGTCACAAATGATTCAAATTATTATGAATATAATTTAGGGAACGGTGTGATAAAGAGTGGACGCATTGCCTGCGGTTATTATGAGACTCCGATCGATATTTTAAATGCCTTACCCAAGTTTGTCAAAGTTCAAATGAATTATAATAAACACTCTAAAAAGGTGAAGCTTCAACTATCCAACGGTGCTACACTGAAATTATCAGATCGATTATCAGAAAATTTAGGGTTTGTTCCAGGAGAAGTTTTAGGAGAGAATGTGGTGCGCGATACAACTTATGCGATCGAAAGTCCTTTTATCGCAGATCCTAACGTCGATTTATATTTACTCTACATTTATACAGATATTATTCAACCAGAAATGGTGGGAGGAGTGTTTGCCCCCCTCCTTCGCATCGTGACTGTGAAAGGAAAAGACGGTGACATGATTCATGAAATCTTTGACCGACCCCATTATTGTCCTGTTTCAAGAAAAAATTTCCAGTCCATCGAAATAGTTATAAGGACCCACACGGGTCGATTCGTGTCATTTGACCGTGGGAAGTTGATCGTGAAGTTACATTTTAGACTCAAACACCTCTAATCAAAATGCTTCAAAGATATCAGTGCTGCACACGCAGTTTTGAAGAGTATTACACTCAACAAGCTGGAAATGGACTATCTTATTATAAAGGTGTTTCCCTTCAGAAAGGTTCGGGTCTTGGAGGAATTTTTAAAAGTTTCTACCGCATGATTTTACCTATATTCAAATCAGGAGCAAAGGCTGTTGGAAAGCAAGCGCTGAGATCGGGTATTGATGTTGCAAACGATCTTATGGAAGGCAAGGAAATGAGAGCGTCTGCTAAACAAAGAGCCAAGGAAGCAGCAAAAATATTAACCGAAAAAGCTGCAGATAAAGCAAAGACAATGGTCGGAGGGAATAAAAGGAAACGACATAGCAAGAAACGAGTCATTTCAAAGAAGTATCGCAAAGTGTGTGCACCGGACATCTTTACCTCTTCCAAAAATGTCTCTCATCCACGCTGACTCTCAAGCGGCCGTCAAATCTGAATTAGATTTATTTCTCACACCTCCGACTCAGACAGCTATTGAAAAAGGACAATGGTTAGAATATCATCCAATTGCAAATATCCGAGATGGGAACCCTATTGAATTTTCTATTAGTGGATCTGGAGAAGATTACATTGACTTATCAGCAACTCAATTGTATGTTAAAGTGAAAATTTTAAAAGACAATGCTAAATTAGGTGAAACTGATAAAGTCGCACCTGTGAACTTACTGCTCCATTCGTTATTTTCCCAAGTGGACGTGAGTTTAAACGATCGTTTGATTTCTGCTTCGAGCAATCTTTATCCTTTTAGAAGTTATATTGAAAGCTTATTGAATTATGGATCAGATTATAAAAAGAGTTTTCTGACATCAGAATGTTTTTTTAAAGACACTCCAGGAAGTTTGGACGTGACAGATCCTGCAGGGGATAATGAAGGTTTAAAAAAACGTGCCTCTCTCATCGAAAAGTCAAAAGTGCTAGATTTGATTGGGAACTTACACTGCGATATCTTTTATCAAGATCGCTTACTCCTGAACTTAGTAGATTTGAAAGTGAAACTGATAAGAAGCAAGCCAGAATTTTGTCTGATTGCCCCCGCAACAGCCAACTTCAGTGTTATCATAGAACATGCCTCATTATTTGTTCGCAAAGTGAAAGTGAGTCCTGGCGTCTTGCTGGGTCATGCCAAAGCCCTTCAGACCACACCCGCAAAGTATCCTATCGATCGTATCTTATCAAAGATGTACTCTATTTCAAAGGGGTCTTTTTCATTTTCACAAGATAATGTGTTTCTAGGACAAATGCCCAAAAGACTTATTATCACATGTGTTGACAATGATGCATTTAATGGAACATATAATTCAAATCCTTTTCATTTTAAACATAACAACTTGAATTTCCTCGGCGTTTATGTCGATGGAAATCCTATAAGTAGCAAACCACTAGAACCCGATTATTCAAATGGTCAAAGCATTCGTGCATTCAACAGCCTACTGGTTGGGAGTGGGAAACTTGCTTCTAATAAAGGAATTTACATTAACAGAGACGAATTTATTCAGGGTTACACATTATACGCGTTTGATCTCACACCAGATTTATGTGACGGAAGTCATCTTAATCTCGTGAATCAAGGGAACTTGAGAATCGAATTAAAGTTTGCTAGCGCTTTGGAAAAAACAATTTCGGTTTTAGACTACGCCGAATTTCAGAATATGATTGAAATAACAAACTCGAGAAACGTGTTATGTGATTTTTCAATATGAATTCCATTCAACTCACCACCATATTACAAAAAGACACGTTTACAAGTAGGGAATTTATAGGGGTTTTTGCGAGTGATAACATACCAAAGACCTTTAAAAATTTTCCTGTTGCATTTATATTAAATACTGATCCACACACGAAACCTGGAACGCATTGGATTGCAGTGTTTGTTAAATCCAATTCAGAAGTTGAATTTTTTGATTCCTACGGACATGCTCCGATTTATTTTAAAGGTTTCATCCATGACTATTTTACTAGATTTTCGACTGTAATCTATAATGATGTATTACTTCAGGGTCATAAAACGGCCGTTTGTGGCCAATACTGTTGTTATTATGTATACCTCCGCTGTAGAAACAAACCATTGAAACGTATTGTGAATGTATTTGGATCCGATTTATTATGTAACGATATTCGTGTTTTCAATTTTGTCAAGAAAAAGTTTAATGTGTCTGTGCCTTTCTTTCAATAAAAGTATAAAATGAGTGATTAATTGTGTTACGTTTCATTTCGAATCATGCTTTCTCTCAAGTTACAACACCCTTTCGGAGCTATTTTAGCGGGGCCCTCGGGGGTCGGAAAGAGTTACTTTTTAAAACTTTTATTAAACAGTCGTGCTCAAATGATAGAACCTGCTATAGAAAAAGTGATATTGTTCTATGGAATATATCAACCACTCTATGATGAAATCCCCGACGTTACTTTTGTCGAAGGTTTTCCATGCGACTATAAAAGTTATATAGGTGGTCGAACCCTGTTTGTGATTGACGATTTAATAGCCGAATGTGGCAATTCTAAAGAATTGGTGAAATTATACACTAAGGGCTCTCACCACTTAAATATATCCGTTTTTACCATTTCTCAAAATATTTTTCATAAAGGAGCAGACTTTAGAGAAATCTCCTTAAACAGTCATTACTTGTTTTTATTTAAATCTCGTAGAGACGTGACTCAGATTGCTCATCTGGGGAGACAGCTTTATCCGAGAAAAACTAAATTCTTTTTAGAAGCATTTGAAGATGCCACAAAACAACCATTCGGTTATTTACTGGTGGACTTAAAGTCGAATACGGAGGAAAATTTTAGATTGCGAACGAGTATATTACCAGGTGAAATGACGTGTATATATCAACCGAAATAAATGAACATGGATTAGTTTAAAACATGCCTCCTTCCAAGAAAGACGTTGGTCATCTGCGCATTCTCAATGCGTGTTCTCCACCCCTTCGAAAAGATTTGTTGAAAAAGTTTCCAAAGAGTATTATAAACTGCATTTCAGAATGTTGTTTGAATACTTTAAAAGGGAATGTTCCTTTAAACACGAAACAGAAGAAAACTTTATCACGTCACAAGCACACGCTTAGATTATTAGCAGACAAAAATATTTCTGTTAATAAGAAACGCAACGTGTTGATTCAGAAAGGTGGTTTTCTAAACGTTTTATTACCTGCAGCATTAAGCGTGTTAACGGCTCTCATTCATTAGAAAGATGGAATATGCTAAAAAATTCATTTTGGTTCCTAATGATCAAATCTCCAAACATGTCCCAACCGAAGAAACTCTCTCTGAACTGGATCGAGAAATGAGTACCATTTTAAAGAATAAGAGGATATCAGACGACGAAAAAGTCAAGTTATATATGCAAGTTCTTCAGAAGAGATTAAACATTTTAGATCATAATAATGTCGTTCAAGAAACTATATCCAAAGCTCAACATACAGAAGAAGAAGAAAAGCAAGATTTAGTTGAAAAGCCAGATTTAATGGAACATTTGATTTTAGAATCAGCCCCTAAAAACTTGAAATCCAACACACGAAATATTTTGAATTATTTAAAAAATTCTCAAGACCTAATGCATTGGACACCCAAGGGCGAATTGATTTACAAGGGAAAGAATGTCAAGAATTCCAACGTTCTCGACTTGATCAAATCTTTGCAGACATCTTCCAATAAACCGCATCCACCAGGTTTTGACATGTTTCTTCAAGGATTATCAGAAATCAATTTTCCTAAAAGTTTTATAAAAAATTCCTCCCTCGAATTGGAATCTGGAATAAAAAAGGAAGAGACATCCCCCAAGAGACGAAAACGCACTAATGCAAAATCAAGTGAATGGCTCTCCTTTGGAGAAAAAAAAATAGGAAAACAAAATTGTAATTATTATTATCATCAGAGTGAATAAATATATTTTTTCATGTTAAAATTGTTATTTTTATTTTATTATTATTATTATTATAATTAGTATTAGAATGATTAAAAGTTTCAGTTATTTCTATCACAAGTTGAAATAAAATTTTAATAGGTTCTCTTCAAATCAGAAATTGAAATTCTTTCAGCAGATGTTAATAAGACTTTGTAATGAAACTATTAATTGATAAATTAAACATCGAAAATGTATGAGATTCCTGGGAAAATAATTCAAGCTTTAAAATTATGTCAAACGAATTTTTCACTTTAAAATAGTTCTGAAAAAGAAGTAACCTTTGAAAATGTTATAACTAATAGTAGTATAAGAATAATTAGTTATTTCTATCACAAGTTGAAATAAAATTTTAATAGACAGACTTCTCTCTCTCTTTTTAAATCAGATAAAACAATTACTTTATAAGAAAAATAAAATAGTTCTAAATATTGGAGAAATTGCATATTAAGGCAACAATGTACTAAATTTAAATAATAATATTGATTTAAAAAAAAAAAGAAAGAAAACAAGAAAAACAACATTTTGATAAATAAAACATTGACATTTATTAAACGAAAAAAAAAAATCATTATTGCAAGTTAAATAAACATGTACTAACATCAAATATTATATTCTTTAACACATTCCATTGATCAAATTTTAATTTAATGTTATATGCCCTCAACTTATATACATCCTTGCAGTATAAACCGCTTTTGTAAATGTTTTGAAGGCAAACTCCGTCTTCTTCCGATAGAGCAATGATTAGATTGTTCGAGACAAAGCTGGAGTTTTTTTCTCCAAATATAAAGTCTAACATTTTCTCTGAAAAGTAGTCCCATGTTGTTGAGGACATACAAACACCGTCCATAGTTGGACGGTTTTGGCACGAAAATTGACGAATGTTGACGAATGCACCATCACTGGACTGGACAACGGAGGCTTTAACACCTCCGCCCAACTCCCACGAACCTACCGTTTTGTAGGTTCGTTGACCTCGTTCGCCGTCTCTTCCGAGAGGGCTCCCTGCGGCTGCGGACGGTTCAGGTGCAGTGGTGGACGGCTGGGACGCAGCGGCGGTGGTGGTGGACGGCTGGGACGCAGTGGTGGTGGCTGGCGGCTGGGCAAAACGCATCTTCGATGCGGTTGAAGACACCTCCGGCGTGGTGAAGGACGGCTGGGTCGCAGCGGTGGTGGAAGGCTGGATGTTACATCCCTCAGGCATGAACAGCTTTGCAGGGCCCCATTTAACTCGTTTTGGAGAGTTCTCATCCACTGTAAAGATATAAGAATAAGTAAGGTGAAAATCACATTATTATTATTACTATTTTAAGATTACAATCTCTTAGAAGAATTAGTTTCGAGCAGCTAAAATAAATTTACAACACGTTAATGAATGAATGTTACTTACGAGATATAAAAAGATGATCATTTCCATCATCGTCTTCAAAGCATGGAGACTGCGAATGTTTAGACATCTCGGACGGGGAGTTGATGTTCTGACTGGAACGGCGAGTATCTCGAGCTAACGTTGGAGTAATGACAGTGGCAACTCGTTTGTGTTTTTATACAAGTTTTCAATGTAGATAAGACAATCTTATCGGTGGAATGCTGATGTTAAAACTCATGATTGGTGTGATTTGTTCGAGAAGAAAAAATTACACACATCGACTCTGCACGTTTTCTTTCTGATTTGTAATGTAAATCCTGAAGAGTCCTTATCTAATCATTAAGCATGCAGTGGGTTTAAGAACTAAATCGGAAAAGCAACTTCCCCTAAGTTATTATTCTAGAAGACTTCTTATCTTAGTGTTTGTTTAAGAATGAGCCACGGTGTTCCAGAAAAGATTGTCTCAGGATTAAATTCAACTATCACAGTGAGATTACTAACCATAAGGATAAAGTCATTACATCTTCAGAGTTAAAACATTTCTTAAATTTATATGAAAGAGAATATGATTAGCATTTAAAACTTTTAAGCTTAAGAAAATTAATTCAGTGCTTGAAAAGTTAAAATAAAGTTTCTCTCTTTCTAACTATTTTTAATATTCCGAATTTCTGAAAATAAAAAAAAATAAAATTTGACATTTCTATTCAATGACTGAGGACACAAAATTCAAATCAATAACATATTTTTTATTCACAAGATCACTTTTCCAAAAAAAAAAAAAATAATAACAATTTAATTGGGATTGATATGATATTCTCCTGATTAACATGCGAACACTGAATGCTAACAAAATATAAATAAAGTTGAAAGCTATGATGAAAACATAATGAGTTACAATTCAAGTGAAAATGATATATTTACAAGATGATATATATATATATATATATACAAGGTGATTATTTAATATCAGAATGACCCACGGCTAAAGTTGAAAAACCGTCGTCAAGAATATATCGTTTATCGTCGAAAGGGCATAGGGAAATTTTATTTTGTTGAACAGTTTTTAAAACATGGTGAGAACTCGTGATAGTTTTAAAGCTCTCACGGGTTCCCTGCACATTCAATAAGCAATTTTTATAGTCCTTATGCGAAACTCGACTCTTTAGAACAGATTTCGGAACACCTTTCGCAGTCTGTTTTTCGAAATGTAAAGTTTTTAGACTATACATTTTTGCTTTTAAACCCACGAATTCAGATGCTATATCTCCGCTTAACTCGTCCTTCATTTTCCCCAGAACTTTATTATTTTGAAGGTTAAACAGAAGATGATTTGGGGGATAATTGGCAGTATCAAATAACAATAAATGCATGTTCTGAAATATCTTTGTATACATCTTCTGTATGAATGTGATAGCAAAGTGAATCGGTATCTGTGAAAAGTAATTTTGCTCTATTATCATATGTTTTTTTGATGAAATTATAGTGGAAATCGTACATTAAAATTTTGGAGATATCGAGAATGGAGAAACCGACATAGATAGGTCTGTTGAGGAAAAGAGAAGTTTTGTGCCTTTGAACAGAGACGAGATCCTCAGTGATTATTTGAAAGGATTCGAATGTAGGAGAAGCAACTAATTTTTTACCACGCTTTTCTTCGGTAACAAGATCAATATTCACCCTATTACGTAGATTCTCCATAGTCTTACCGAAAACAGCATTATTTAAAAGCTTAAATAGATCTTTTTCAAAGTTAGTTGTTGCCTTTTGGCGTTGTTCTGTGTTGAAATTAATGTAATTTTTGAGCCAATCACTTTGCTGGAATTTTAAAATTCTATGAACCTTAGTTACTTTTAAACCGAGTTTCACATAAAATTTTAAATTTCGATAATGGATCACGTATTTCTCCTTATTTCTGAGATTGGGAATTAATTTCATAGAGGGTTTGCATTTTGGTAAATTTAGACGAGCGAGAATTTCCTTGGCATAGTTAGAATATTCTGAATGGTTTACAGTAGTTTTTTCCGGGGCCAGAGGATAACAATTGTGTTGATGATGTAGTTCTGGTGGGTATTCCAGGTCGACTTCGAGGATGTAACCTTCATCAGAATCATCAGGGGTGTTCAGATAGTCAACCGGTTCTTGGCTCCAGGAAAACTCGTGTGTGGGGAGGTGTTGTGACATGGCCCATCTGAGGGAAAAAAAAAAGTTTTAGATATGTTATGAACAATCATATTATTTCAATTCAC
Source organism: Araneus ventricosus (assembly GCA_013235015.1). Taxonomy (NCBI): domain Eukaryota; kingdom Metazoa; phylum Arthropoda; class Arachnida; order Araneae; family Araneidae; genus Araneus; species Araneus ventricosus. The sequence goes on along the minus strand of BGPR01000028.1, from coordinate 862,564 downwards.
TTTAATTATTTCACTTAAATTAAATAATAATCAATCAAATAATTCCAGTTACATTAACTAATCACATTATTTTAGTTCAATTAACTTTATTTACTTAGAGAAATATATTATCACCAATGATATTATTTCAATTACATTAACTTTCATTATAATCAATCACATCATTTCAATTAACTTTAATTATTTCACTTAAATTAACTTTAATTATTGAGAGAACTATTTTATGAACAATGATATTATTTCAGTTAACTTTAATTATTGAGAGAAATATATTATGAACAATTGTATTCTTTCAGTTAAGTTTTATTTCATATAGAGAAATATATTATAGACAATTACATTATTTCAATTAAATTATATCATGATCAATCGTATAATTTCAGAGTTAGGTTTTATTATTTAGACAAAATATATTATAAACAGTTACATCCACTTTAATTATATAAAAAGTCTTACCCGTATAAGTTGTTGGCGTCCCAGTACATGATGAAGGAATTCGGGCTAGTGGGATCATAATTGGGGAGATGAGGGTTGTTGGCTGAAGCGAAGCGATGGGAGATCATGGCTACACCTCCACGGATGCCTTTTTCCACGAAGAGGTGCATATCGATGTCGGTTAGAAGCTCCAACTTGACATCGGTCATCCTAAGACAAGCTTGCCAGGCTAATCCAGGTGCTGTATATACATGGGAGGGATCGATCTTGTAGAATTGAAGACACAATTTTCTGAAATTTTGAAAAACATCCGCTAGAAGGAGCACATCACTGGTCACGTAGAGATTATGAAAGTCACCGAGGGTTTGCAAATTGAAAATGCTCCAGATCCTTTGAGCATACTGATAGTCATCGTCTGAAACTGGTTCATTTGTGAGGCTATTGAAGAAGGCCGATTGAGGTGGGAGAGAGGTTTCGGTAAATTTAGAAAAAGAATCAAAATAATCGTAAGGATAACATCCTTTTCTTCTCATGAATTCTGCCTTGGTCTTGAAAAAGGTATTGGAAAGATGAAGTTGATGATTCTGTAAATTTTGAACCAGTTTTTCTAAGGAAGCGTTTAAAAATTGAAGAGAGTCAATGAAACGGAGGGATCCGAATGAAAAGGAGATAAATTTCTCCGTGTTTTGGGGAATGCAGTTAATTCTTCTACCTTTGAATTTTCCAATACCGTGCATGATCAGATGCGAGTCATAATTTTTTAAATTATGCATAATGATGGGGATATGAGTGGCTATTTGAAAATTTAAATTGCATGAATTGTGGGCAGCTCCGCGGTAGACACCCGTGAGATGATCGTGATCTCGAACTTTATCTCTCGTCAAAGGTTGTTCACAGATCGAGCAGTTGATAGCTGTTTCGAACTTCTGATAATCGGCAGGAGTGAAAACCATCGGCTTCACTTCTCTAATTTTCGGGAGAATCCAATCCTCTTCCTCGATAAGAAGTTTAAGGAATTGGATGACAGCATCTTCTCCTCGGTAGACAGTGGGAGGTCTAATCATTTCACCATCGGGTCCGACGACAACATAGGCGAAGCCGCAGGGGGTGTGCTTCGACACGGGGTGTGTAGAAGAAATATGCGGGTTCATCTCACAGGTGTCGATTTTTTCGAGGATGCACTCGAAATCTGCATAGATCACATAGGGGACTGGCAACTGGAATCTGTGTTTGTCGAACTGCAACCATTTCTCTTTCTCAGAGGGCATTCGAATTTTCTGGATCTTGTGATTCCTGCAGTCGAGTTGGTGGTTATGAAGACCTTCTTCTGTCCAGAATCGATGAAGACAGAAATTACAGTAAAATTTTTCACCCTCATACTTCGTTAGATCATGGAGCAAACAATTTAAATTTTTAATGAGCGCATAATGCTGCTTATCCCCATCAGAAATTAGAAGCAGATTGATATGCTTTTCTTTTCCAGCAGAAGTGATTTTTAGGGGGAAGACTTCTCTTTCAAAGCCGAACACGTTGATGGAAATATTATTTAACTTCTCAAATCGATCGATTTGAGAGAGAGGAGTGGGGAAGGTGATTTTATCTAGATTAAGGGACTTCACAAATGGGAGATAATTGGACACTCGTTGTGGGTTTGTTGTAGCGGGATGAAGGGCGGCTAACACGCACCACAGGAAGCATTTATTGTCCGTGTTCTTAATATTGATAACAGCCCGCTTCTTCGCAATGGCAGATGGGAGAGGGATGAATGATGATGCAGCCAGGGGATGATAGGTGCAGGTATTGACTTCGAGGTATAGGATAGCGTCAATCACCCAACCACTACCTCGAGTCTGGAATTCCTCACATGAAGTTTGGATTTTAATAAACCCCGTTTTCACTTTCTCAACAGGTGACTCTTTGAGAAGGCATGTCTCATTTTTCGAGCGGAAGAAGGCTTCACAATATTCCTTTTCCGTTTCACTGACCTCTCTGACGAAACGGATTTTACAATTCAGGTAGAATTTTATCCCCCGCTTTTCCTGAGCTCTCTGTTCGAGGATTTCGGTGACTTCCTTCTCCTTGCTGTTCAGGAACAGTAGTAAGTCCTGTAAGACATCGGGAGTCGGGAAGATTTTCTCGACTTCGAAGGTGTTGAGAGCAGCTCGGAATCGTCTTCTTCTTTGCGGACCATCTGATTGAAGGGTCGAAGAGCTTGGCTGTGGAGACGGATCACGTCTCTGCCTTTTCCTTGTATCGGCACCTGGTTGAAGACCAGAAGGTCCTGGTTGCGGAGATGGATCACGTCTCTGTCTCTTATTTCCGTGTCTCAATCTTTCATGTTTTTTCAAACTACTACGAAGGGTGAAAGTATCCGAGCATGAAGAACATGAAAACACTGGATCGGTAGTAACATTTTCCGAAGGTGAATCCAATTGATCGGTCGAAATGAAACCCCAGCCCGGGAACCCAGCAGCTGATGAAGGGTTTTGTAGAGGAGTATTAGCTGAATCCATATCGAAAAGTGAGTTTGAAGGAATGAAGTTGAATGAGCTTTTTCACATGCGTCTCACTATTTAAGCAATTCAACAACCGGTCAGATTTGATAAAAATGAAACGTGGTCGAGAACATTCCAGTGACACATGTTTGATTAACACGTGAGACTGAGTAATTCATTTTCTAAAGACTATGTTAGAAGATTCGAGATAATACATTTACCGAATAATTGAATTGTTGACTTGAAACTTAAGAGGAGATAAGAGATTAAAATGGTGAGAGGAAAACCAAGATAACTCGAAATGAAACGCGCTCATGAACTTTCGATCGATACATGCCTCATTAGAACGTGACAGTGAGTAATTATTTTTCTTCAGACTGTTCTGATCAAACATTTGACGGGGGAAAGAGAGAAAGCAATTGTTGGCTTAGAACTCGCGAGGTAGATAGGAGATAACTTTCTTATCAAAGAACTTAATTAAACATATCGTCACACTCTAAGTGAACGCGAAAGACGACAGAGTCGAAGATTGTCGAAATATCAGATAATCCGTGACGCAGAGAAGTAAATACACGTGGTGAATTGCTTTGATTCTTGCTCGAAGAACATTACACATAGACAAAAATAAGGATTAGATAAAAATAAGCTTTGGGGAAGATAGCAACGCTTTCGCGTTTCAAGATTGATTCATTTTCTTAAGCTTAAAAGTGATTAAAATAATTTTAACAATGAATGTGTAAATAGTGAATTTTATTCTGTTAGCAGGTAAATCGTAAATTCTGAAGACATTCTTTCACATATGTAAATTATTTTTTGTTAATAATTTTCTTTATATCTCAGTTCACAAAATTTTATTGCTTGTGAGAGATGTTTCTTCCTTTAAGCTTTTAAGGAAGATTCAAAGCCGAAGAATTAATCTTATAAAACTGATTTAATTTTTTAAAAAAGGAATTATGAGAATTAACACCAAGGAAAACTTTTATTATTTAAGAAGTTAGTGAATAATTGAAAAAAGAATAAGATTAATAAAACCGATTTAATTAAAAAAGATTTTATGAGAATTAACATCAAGGAAAACTTTAATTATGTAAGAAGTGAATGAATAATTAGTTGATGAAAAGGGAATTCATCTTATGAACTGATTAAATTAAAAGACAATGAATACTTTTACTTAGTTGATGAAAACTTAAACTCAAATTCGTGAATTCTGTACGAGAGAAAAAAAAAATAAACACTAAAATTTCTAAGTCCCAAAAATAATTAATTCTTATTCAATTCTTATCTAATCTAAGAAGGTGGTGGTAGGGTAAAGTCAAGAAAATTCCTCATCTCAACTCGAAGAGGTTGACGATCACAGGCCCTCTATACACGGAAACAGAAAGTCAGATAACTGAGGTCAAACGGCCCAAACTCCTTTTTTACCTTTCTACTTTCATTTCATCTCCCTATTCTGTTTTTTTAGACCTCACTTGGTGCTTTATGGATTTTCGTACCTAAAGTTTAGACTTATCATGAGCTTAAGTAGATTGGCCAATCTTTCCCTTGTGCCATAAAAAAACCAAACTAATCAATTAAAGTTGAAACTGGTAAACCCCAATTTTTTTGGTACATCCACTCATTTTTTCAATGTTGGTTTTCATCCACTTTTTTTAAATGCATAATTTTTTCTTCAACGACAGCGCGATTTCCTATTAAAAGCGAAGTCATCGAACGATAAAATCTGTGACACTGAAGCTGATATGAGTGAATCTGGGGAGAGCACGAAAACAACCCCTTATCTGTAGAAAGGGATGTTCATATTTTTCCTCAGGGCAATGGCGTCGTTCAACTGGGCAGGTCTACTGGCGTCGCGCCGCTTCGGTAGGTGGGAATCTTATATTTGAAATGAAGTTTAGCCAAAATGGTTCTTTGCGCCATTAACCCCAACCAACCTGAGGTTTAAATGTGCATTTTCTATCTTCTGAGTTCTTAAAAAAAACGTATAAAATGAATTTTACGATTTTAGAACACGTATGTCGAAATTATTTAACGTTAATATGCATTGATTTTCCTGACCATTCAAAAGAACTTATAAATGATAAACGTATAAACGGTGTCTTACTGTATATATTACGTTTATTTATAGTTTATCTATTTAATTACTATTAATAAAGCAAATTTTCCTGATAATACAATATTTCCGGGTAAATTATCCTACATAATAATGTACTTTAAATTTAATAATCAACCATTTATAAAATATTAACAAAAAATCTTTATATCAGGATAATTAGAAAACATATCTAAATATGAATCAATGAATAAAAATTTCCTCTGAAGATGCAAATGATTTTAGGAACAAGAAAATGAAAAACTTGGGGCAATTACTTAAATGATATTAAACAAGGTGTTCTTTACAGTTCAAAAATTTATTATCTTTAATGAGATAATTTCCACTGACAAATATTAAACCAATTGTATTCTGGAAGATTCAGATAGAACTGGCGAAGCAACGTCCGCTGGTGGTTGATTATCTATCAGCATTGATACATTTGTCCAAAAATTCCAAAGATACCTGTTGAGCCGTGATAGACTTCTCAGATTTTGCGGAAATGATGGAAGGAAAATTGATAATGGAGGATTGAAAAGAGGGGTTGTGAATTGATGAACCTGCTACAAGCAGGGGACTGCAAAATGCTGTGATGGAGCAATACGTAACTGGAACGTAGCTAATGA
>BGPR01000028.1:747646-853467 GCA_013235015.1 Araneus ventricosus | reverse complement strand
TTTCGTTTCCGAACTTTGGTTTATTTGGTTTGGCTTTATCGTAGTCGGATCTCATTTTTTCATAAACTCTAAGTTTTTGTTTAAACTCTGACAAGTTTTGACAACCATATAAAATACTTTTTCTGATAACAGAATCAGGTATACCATTTATAACATATTGCATCAAAGCAGTATCTTCAATATTACCACAATTACACAATTGTTTCATCTTCAAAAAATACTCTTCTAATGACTCATAGTCTTTTAATTTACGTTTACTTAACATTTCATGCAGTTCAGCAGAATTACAAGAATAACCAAACTCAGATAATAATAAATCTTTCAGCTTTCCCCAAGAGTTAACACCAGTTTCGCTTTGAATATATAATTTTGCTTTACCTCTCAAAGATCTTTTACCAAGTACAAGTTTATGCAAATCACTTAAATTAAACATATTTACAACATCTTCAAATAATTCGATCCATTTTTCAATACTTTGGTGAGAATCACCATCAAATGGCATGATAATATTTTCAATATCATTAAAACTAATGTTAGGTTGATAAACATTGTGAACTGGAAGCTGCACTGATTCCTCACTTACATTTTCATAACTTTTGCGATTCTGTTTGTTTTCATTTTCTGAATCCGATCCAGAATCATTTTCACGAATAATGTTCTGATTTAATATATCTAAATCGCAAAGATATGTTAACAATCTTAGAACAATTTCTTTTTTAGTACCTTCATTATTTATCAATAGCAGATTGCTAATTGTAATTAGTTCATTTAGAGATAGCTTCTCTTCAATCGGTTTAGCTTTTTCATTAAAATCTTTATTATTCGGCTGAAAGTCAAAGCCAGAAAATTCTCTTATTCTGCTTCTGTTTTGACGGTCACCGTCGAAATCGAACAAAAGTTTATGCAAACATCGTATTTTCGATGTTCTTTCGGATGCTATTGCAGCCTTCAGTTCGGGAATATCTATCAATTTCATCGTAATTCAAAATAGTGGAAATTTTGACTCACCGTTTTCGTCGTTGCGTCAGTAATTCCAAACGTAGCGGCGTCGATAATCCAGCATTTTTAGACACAACCGCTGTCCAGTGAAGCGTATCCTTTAAGTTCGTCTTACATTCAAGTTTATTATCATCTTAATACAGGATCGTATCCAACTTCTGGGCACCACTTTTGTAGGCGGTTATCAGGTAGGCTTAGTGTTGTGTTCCATAGTAATAATACACAGTTCATCAATCTAAATGGTTATATTATCAGGATTAAGTTTACATTAATCTACTGAGCAATATTTACAGATAAAGATATGTACAGTTGAAGTAAATCGTCATTAAATAGGCTTTTGGATGGCACATCGTCGTCTTTTGTCTTTGTCAGGGAAAGACTCACGTCGTACACGCGTCTTCAACCGCCTCGTCGTCTCTTCTGCTGTTCTCGGCAGCTTGATTCTCTGACGTCACTCGCGATGGCAGCGCCATCTACAGGTACTCGGCTGCGGCTGGTGGCCCACACAACTTCACATCCTTTAACATAAGTTCACATTTAGTATATGTAATAATATTTATATTACCGCAATTTTAGGGTCCAAATAAACAGCTAAATTTTCTTTTAAATTTCATCAACAATTCTCATGTCACTGAAAATTATACTTGTTTGAAAAAATTAAACTTTGTTTGGATTTCATACACAAATAAAGCAACTGCTATTTAATTTCCCAATTTTTAACAAAATTTTCCTGTTTAATTCAGGAAATACTTTTTAAAATTTTTACATTTTCACAAAATTTTCTTCAAATATACATTTTTTTTTTATAATCCAACTTTGTATTGTTAACATAAGTTCATATTCAATAAATGCAATATTAAGGTCACTACAATTCTAGCACCCAAATAACCCAATTTTCAGTTAATGTTAAAAAAAAACCATCTTAAAATGAAAATTCTTATTTTTTTTATATTATAAAAAAGCTTTAGATTTCCAAAGAATATCACAAATTTCTCAAGTAGAAATTATGGAGCTAGATCCTTATACAAGTTTTATTATTTTTTTTAACAAATTAAGTTTTAAATAGATAAATAATATTTGCAAAAACAAAAGTTAGGGTCAGGTGGGGTAAAATGGGTCACTTTTTAGCTATTTTCACATTCAAAGTTTTGTAGCAATAAAATCATAAAATTTTCCTGTTTTTTTTCAATTGCATCTTGACATTACATTCCTTCAGGACATTTTTATGTAATTTTAACAATTATTTTTTAATTATAAATTAATTAAACTTAGCTTGAATAGCTTTGACTCATTTTACCCCATGCAAAATGATGCTTAAAGAATATATTTATTAGGAAATACATTAAAATAAAAAGGTGGTCTGTTACATATTCTGCTAAACAATACAATATTCAAATTTTAAAGCAGTATTGTTCATGGTTATTGCAAAATGGCTCTTCTAAAATTACAACATCAGTCTTTTCTACTCTATCAATATCCTCTTTTTCAGGAAAAACATAAAAATTCCCTATTCTTGATTTGTTTACATACTTCACATGTATATCAGCACCATCAATATGTGTGATTTGACCAACAAATATTTTCATAGACTTTTTCCTTTATATTCAATAACTACCCATTTTCCAGGAAAAAGATCACTTTATATTCTTGACCATCTTGCAATCAGATCAATTTGTTGTGGAGTGAGATTTTTGTTTCTGTTCATGTTTTAACTGTGGCAGTTTGAAGTTCATATTTTTCTTTTTCAGTCGTTCCAATAGTTCTTCATGAAGATGTTCAATTACATCGGGTTCTGTCATTACTTCTCCAGCTCTGTGTTGGACTCTTTTTCTTTTCTTTTTAGAATTAATAATAGCAGCTTTAGTGGCACTTGATTGTACAGGTGATAGAGTTGTTAAATTAACATTGTTTAAATTTAACACTGTTTATATGTAACAATTTAAAATTAAATTTATAGTTTAAATTTAACAAAATTTACTGCAGTAGACCTATACAAACAAAAAAGCCTAACTATGACTCATTTTACCCCATCTAAAACAGATTGAAATAAAAAAGAAAATATTTAATATTTTTCTTGATTGACTTGAGATGTTTTCCAAAGCTTCTTTTATGAGAAAATACTTCAAATTTGCAGTGTTATTTATTAAAATATAGGGATTTTCAAAAGTTAGTAAACTATGTGTTTTGCACACCACCATCCACAGCTTGTAAACAATTCTTCTGCTGTTGGCATATTCATGAAACTAAGTTTTTTGAAAATGAAAAATGTTGCCAACATATTGATAAATAATATTACAAATATTAGTTTTAAAAAATCAATTTCAATTTTATTTACATTGAGTTATTTATAAAATGACCCATTTTACCCCACCTGACCCTATGGTAAAATGTAAGGTTTAAAATGAAAATCTGCATATTATAGTATTAAAGTAAATTTATTTAAAAGAAAATAAACATTAAATTCATAACATATTTTTAAAAGACATATTTCTTTTCTATCCAAGAAATTTAAAATTTCAGGCCAAGGTAGGAATTTTGTTTTATTTTAAGCTTTAGATTTTTAAAATTATGCTAATCAAGGTTTTTCAAAACCTTTTTGAAAGAAAAAAATGTATATATTTATACATATACAAAACCAACCATTTACTTAAAACAAACGAAAAAATATTCCCACTTTCCCATTTAGTTAGCTCTTTAGACACAAATTTTAAAAAATAAAATAAGTTATAACCTCATATGTTCATTAGATCAAAAATGCCAAAGCGTTCATTTGTTCCTAAAACCAAATTTATATATTTAAATTATTTACTAGAAAAAATTTAAATGTAAAAATCTAAATTATTATTTATTTGATGAAAACAAATTCAAACTACTGTTGAAATTAAAGCTGTTATATAAAACTATTAAATAAATAATGCAAAGTTTGTATTTTATGCTATGCTTAAGCTAAATTGAAATAAGTATAAATTAACAATATTATTTAAGTAATAAACATTCAAATCTACTAATTGTGCAAGTGAACAAGATTTTCTTTGTTGATACTCCATAAACCAATTACAACAAGGTTGAGTTAGGTTTACAGTGAAAAGGTAATAAAATGTGCATCCAGAATGCTCGCTCTGCCTCCAGCTAATAAATAAATACCTAAAAATAAGCTTATAAAATTAATATATATAATAAAACTTTTAATACCTTTTGAAGATGAGATGGATGATGAGATTTTCAAGGCTCCTAGTTTTCGTGCCGAACTGCTTACACTACAATTTTCTGCGGGTTTCATCTTTTGGGAAGCTATTGAAAATATAATGAAATTTAGAATATTTCAGACGAAAAATGTATACTTAATTGTTTAAAAAAAATCTTGCTTTTACATTTTGCATACTATTTGTTGTAAATTTAGAGCTTTTTGTATAAAAAAGTTCATATCTGAACTATTATGTATTATTTACTATTTCAGCTCAGAAACGTTAAGTTATATGCAATACAATAGTTAGTATCAGTTATAAAATTAAGCGACAACATTAAAATGTTAAATCCAAATGCAGTCCATAACTCGAAAACTAATTTTGTGTAAAATCAATAACATGCACATAAAATACAGATATAACAGAAAGCATGTGCTCTTGCGTCTACTTAACCGAGAATAATCAATTTTTAATAATAATATTTGCATATAATATTTGCTTAACCTGTGTTTAAAATGCAGCTGTAAAAGGCAAAAAGACAGCAATTTCCAATGGTAAACATAAAGAAAGCTAAGACAAGATTTCAATAGAAACCTTGTTAAGAAATTTCTATGCTCATATGTAAATTTTTTTAAACAAATGTGTATGAACAAGATAAGTAATTTAATTTTGGTATATCAATTGAATTAAAAATGTTCATAAACTTTCTTTTATGTTGTGTTATGGTATTAAATTTTGTTGTATATCATATGTAAACATTGCAAAAGAAGAACATGACTATATTACCTACTAAAGCTTTTTTCATTTACAGAACACATAATTGAAGTACTAATCTAAAAGATATTTTGAATTTTATATCTATTAGATTTTTTTTATCATTTATTTAAAATATATAAGAAAAATTTCTCAAACAAAACACAGCAAACTTTAGTCATGAAAGTTTGTACTTTCATGATAGCGTGTAATAATTCTAGTGTAATAACAATAAAGAAGTTGAGCCAGATTTACAATTAATACCAAATTTGTAACTATCACTTTAGAAATTTAGATTTTGTAACTCAAGCAAATCAGTTAAAAACGTATACTTATTCACCATAGCTTTTCACCCACAATCACAACAAACAAAAATTTGGTTTTAATAATATAAAAGTAGACTTACCTATGAAAAGTTAATCCTGGGATCTTCTTTGAACATCTCCTATTTGTGAGCAGGACATCTTCTACATAAAACACGTTAATCTAATACTAATAACATTTCTAGAGACATAATAAGATAGCGGCGCGGTTCCATGATTCACTTTTGCTTCCCGGCTTTCTTGGCGCCTATTCAAGGTTGTTTGGCGAGAGAGTCAATTGGGGGAAAACGAAAATGAATCAAAATGAACAGCATATTAAAGTTATACTCGTTTAAAATACATACATTTAAAACAGGTATTGACTTTATGCCTTATATATGTGTATTTTATGGTAATAACTTGCTGCTATCTTTTGGCCTTGATGTTTTTTAATACATTTTAACAGAAAGTAATACATTTCGGATTCGAAATTTTGCGCGTTGTCGCCAATTCTAAACCGGTTAGACCAGTTACGGCAGCCATAAAGATGGAAAAATCCCATTTTCGCCTTTCCGATTCGCGTTTTACGGAAAATCTCCGTATGTTTAAGGGGAAAATACCGGTTTCGAGACATTATGGAAATTTTCCGTTAAAATCAGTAAATTTTCACCTGAATTTTCAGGTGGATTTTTTACAGTGTAACTTGTATGTAGCAGCGAATGTGTTAATCAAGAGTCTTAAATATGGAACAGAGGGGCATTTACTGATATTGATGTATGGGGTTTTAGAAATTGTACCCTTCGAATGCGAATTTTCTACATCTTTCCTTTCTAACTTTCAAATTCTGGTGTTGAATTTTTTTACTTACGATTCAGTCAGTGTTGGCATCCTGCCCGAACACTTCCATTCATCAGATGTGCCTGTTGTTTTAAGTGCAAAAAAGTAGCAATGGCATTTTTAACGCTTCAATTGTTGCAGTTTATGTTTTAGTGTAAAATTTTCTCAACTCGATTAATTACGATTTAATTACCTGATATCCAGCCATGTATAATACATAAATGGGAATTCCTTCCAGCCTAAGCATGTTGAATTACTGATAATTATATATAACTAGAAGATTTGTGCCCGTCTGAGACGGGCTTTTAGCCATCCAAACATATCTCATTGTCACAGATTTACTAACGAAAGTTGTAGTAGAAACTCTCATGAACATTGACAGAGTGTTTAAGAAATAAAAGAAAAGCATGAAAAACAGAATTGATGAATCAATTGACGCTAACCTTCCTTTTGTTAATAACCTTACTTGTAACAATTACTTTCGTTTTGTATGAGTAAAAATAATGCAAAATCCAATAACAGAAAAAAAAATTCATTACCAAATATAAAATTGAAAAAATGCTGAGGGAAAATATTAGCAATAGCATGCACAACAAATTCAAATCATAAGTAAAGGGAACCTTTCAGTATAAAAACGGTTAAGGAAAAATATTAAATGCAAAATATATAAATATTCAATTCCAAGTACGAAAAAGAAAGAACCCTTTTAAGAAAAACGAAAGTATTCTAAATTAATAGCACGAAAAACCGAACTCATGAATCAGATATTAACTTCCAACGGATCCTGGAAGTGAGGTCATGAATCAGCATGAATAAAAAAAAAGAAATAAAACTGCTAACTCTGCTCAATTTATATATAAAATACTTGTTTGAGTTCTTTGACGCCATAACAGAAATCGGATTTGCTCGTTCGTTAATGACGCAGACCAAAGGGGCGGAGTTATTTTTAACTCCTCCCAACGTAACGGACATTTTTGCATGATTCTAATATAGCTATAAAAAGTCGAATACATTCAAGAAAAATACCAATCAATAATAATATAAATACATATAGAATATAAACATACGAAAAATAATAAATAAATAAATAATAAAATAATAAATTTGATCAACTGAATATGTATATCTATCTATATTACGAACACTTCAAACTTTTTAGTGTGAGCATGCGTCAAGATTAATGTTGGATTTTTTGAAAAGATCAGTCAGCAATATAAAAGAAAAATGTTTTCATATCTATCTATAACTCTAAAAAAATCTATAGAATATTATGTGTTTATTTAAGTTGACTTCTTTCATATCTGTAAAGATGGAATTTTGTAATAGATTTTTCACTCACTTCTAGATGTACTAGAATGCTAAACTTCTGTACAGTTGTGTGTTAGTGATGGTAATACAATATTTTAATATTTTCATAATTTAAGCTCAACTTCGATTAATTTTTGATTTTATATAAGAGGCTTCATCTGCTAATGAATTAAAAAAAAATTGATTACAGAATCCCATGATACTTACAATAATGAATCTGAAACACATTAAAGACTGAAAATGTAAAAATATATATGGAAAAGTTTTTAAAAAATGCGCTTTTATTAGCGTACTAAAAAGTAGAAAACAATTTTTTAATCAAAAATATGCACGCCAAAACAAAATCGTAAAAGGTTGTGTCACTGAAAGCAATGCTGTAAAGAAATGAAGTCGCAGCGTATTTCATAAGAGAAAAAAATCCTAAATATTCATTAAAGATTAAAATCTATTATAGACGTGTTGAAATTCCAGTTGGCTCAGAGTATTTCTAACAGTGTCTCATGCTTTTATGATTTTCTTTTGACCTGCATAATTTTAAGAAAAAATTGTTTTCTACTTCTTAGTTTACTAATAAAATCGTAATTTAAAAAGTTCTTTTATTTTTATTGCTTAACTAGTAGCACCCACATGCCGTTGCCCGTGACATGATTATTATTATATCTGTTCTCAGAACCCGAATGCATGAAAGAGGAAAAATTCATTTTAAGAATGAGTCCCACGATCACTCGACATGGCACGGTCGCCTCATTCCTTCCTCCTAATGGATCCTGAAATCATTGAAAGAGAAAAATATATTTTTTTAAGAATGACAGCACAGATGTTGTCTTTTCATGCTTTACATTCGGGATACACAATATTCGCTGTCCTTCCGTTTGGAGCTAGAATGTACAAATTGTCGGCTTTTCCAACTCTTGAATAACCACATACAGTTGACCATGAGAAAAATAAGGCTTGAGAAGATAGAGTCCTACAACTTTTAAGGATTGTGCTTTGTTGATGATCATGGCGAAACTAAACGAACAGGGATATGAAGGCGTTTAAATTGGAATGGGAAATCCGAAGGGATGATAGGGATTCTAGGAATGAAAACGTTCTCACCTGCGGCATGTCCAGTCATAATTGTGGCTTCAATAATATTCGTCAGAAGTTTCTTAATACAGAGTCTTGTTCCATTGCAAAGTGAAGGTGGATGAAGATTCCTGAAAAGAATTATTGGTGCCCCAATCTTTAGCTCTAATGTATGTGAAGTTACTCCAGGTGGCTCAAATGTGTTCACAAACTCTGTGGGGTAGTTAACAGCCTCGTTGATATCACATGTAGTGCCAATAGATTTGTAAACTTGAACACTACCAGGCAATCCTTGTAAAAGTTACTTATTCATGACACTGACATCTTCGTTTCTTGAGGTAGGAATTTCTCTTTGGCACAGCCATGAGTAGTCAATAAAGTGCTGTGCCACATTTAGAAACACTGCTTCCTTCAGCTCTTGTTGAGTTTTGAAAATCCTTCCAATGCTTTGCATGACTCTGCATCCATCTTGATTATCCGGAATAATTTCCTAGTTATCTACAAATTACTGGGCAGAGGGATCACCGTTGAGATGAACTCCCATGTTTGATGTTAGTCCAAGTCTCTGAATGCCATCCCATAGGTAAGAAGCTTTTAAACAGGCATTTCATCCGCCCTAGTTCCATGAAGGAAAAAAGTCTCCATCCAACACCATGGTAATGCCTCCCATTGTGTTACTGTTGTGCCTGATGTCTTTCAACGTAACATCTAGTGCTTCAAACGCAGCTTTGTGGGACATAATGCATTCATCCCAGAAAATTAGTTTACAATCTCTTAGAAACTTTGTCTTTCCTGAATTTCTAGAAATGTTACACGAGGGAGAAATGTTCCAGTTATTACCCCAAAAAATTTGAAAAATATAACGGAAATTGAACGTCGGATGCAATAAATTTAATTTTAGTTCTTAAATTTTGTCAGAAAAACTGACTATTTTTAAAGTCAGTAAATTATGTTATACGTTCAAAACAAACGTCATGAAAACGACAATTGTTTGCTCTATCTGATGGTGCATCGATTGTTTTTCTACGATCGTTATTTCTCATGGATCATACGAAAAAACATCCTAAAAGACATAAAACATTAAATAAAAAAAAATCTAGATTGAATTTTAAAATTCGGGCTTCTAGGTGCATTGAGTCACTATTAGATTTTCTGTGTGCCAAATTTCACACACACACACACACACACACACACATTGCCTTTTATACGTATAGTTTAATATACGTAATATCCCAGAGAGCTTGGTTTATGAAAGCAAAATGTAATAGGATATTAATTCAGCTTTCAACAAAGAAAGAGAAACACGCAATTAAATATTTGTTTAAACAATGAGAACGGTTTGAATTGCATTGCAACAATGAAAAGTATTGTTGTAAATTATACCAAAGAAGTCTTTTTAAAAATTTATTGAAATTAGAGAAAATATTGTATGGCAACTTTTTCGTCTAAAACGTTTAAAACAAACTTTTAGACGTTTAAAATAAACTTCATTAGAACGGAAATTGTTTGTTCTTTCTTATGGTGTATCTATTTTCTTGATAAGATTATTAGAAAAAATGCAATGGAGTAATGAGTGTGAAAAATCACTCAAAAAACCACAAAATATTCAATAAAAAATTTTCTAGATCGAATTTTAAAAATTGGGCATCGAGGTGCATTGAGTCACTATTAGTACTACCTGTGTGCCAAATTTCAGGCCTGTAAGTGGAATATTTTAGGTCTAAACATCACACACACACACACATTGCCTTTTATATAGAGATAGATAATGTATGTAATATAAAATGATAATATATATAATAGGAAATACATTTCCTGAAAATATAAAAATGAAATTCCTGAATATAATATATATCATATAAAAAGCATTTCCTGAAAATGGAGGCTTTTCTGTTTTCTTGTAATGGAAAGTCATTTCTGCAAGTATCATTTAATACTAATGGTTTCATAATGCAGAAAGCTTCATTTACGTAGAAGTGCAATAATGAGACATAAATTAATTTATGTTTTAACGAACAAAATTAATTTTTCTATCTAAACACTCCGGAATTTCGGCATCAGAGTTTTCGTCATTATGTTATATAACAAGTATTAAAATTCATAGAGAGAACTTGCTTTGCTCATATAAATAATTTAATTTTGAGGATGTTAAGTTTCTATAAAGTTTCATGTTATCTTTATTCTTGCGTTAAAAGCGTAGCAATGTTTTAACATATGGATTTGTGTTCGTATACATTAAGTTAATCTTAAAGTATTTATATATATATATAATATCTTGTTTTATATATTTTAATATTGTATGACCTTCGAATAAAATATGTTTTGTAATGTTCCATTTATTTTGTTATTCGTGCGATACAGTGGAACTTGGCTGCTTCGAACCTTTTTAATTCGAAATGGTGGTAATTCCAACTTTTCTCTGGTCCCTTGACTAACATAATGTTAGAATATCGTCTATAATTCGAAGTCACAACAAAAAATTACATAAAGCTGTTTTTATTCCTGAATGGACTTCGTTAGTTAAATAAGCCCGTACTTTATACCCTCAGCGATTGTAAGGCAAATTTCATGTATATGTAGGGTTACCATAATTTTTTTGGTTGAAGTCCGGACACGCCGGGAGGGATGTTTTAAGGATCTTGGGGGAGGGGAATCAAAGTATAGCTTAAACTTTTAAAGGCTACCTACCTGCCTCATAACACAGAGTTTGAGGAAGCGAAAAATTTTTTAAGACGTCAGAATGCAAAGATGATATAATTTTTTATTAATGTCAAAGTTATATTAATGAAAAACAGAATTCAAACAAAATTTTCAGTTTGAACTGAGGCCTGTGTAAGGAGGCTCATCCACTTTCTAAGTGTAAACAATGAATTTCGTTTCATTGGCGGAATGGCGTCACCTTTTTCAAATGCGTCATATTTTCTCTTATCAAAGCCAAATTTCTCTCTTGCGCATTCACTGGCGTAAAACCGGAAATTTTAAAGATCTGGACACATGTCCGGACGTGAACTTGAAATCCGGACTGCTCGGACGTATGGTAACCCTATGTATATGCCGAGTTTCATCTTTCTAACTCGTTGCTTATGTGAGTTATCGTGTTCACGTGCATACGGACAGGCATACAGACTTAACTCTAGTAGACGGATTTCATCCAAAATTTGATAGAAATATAATGATGCATTTTGTGTAAAGGCCTCATGCCAAATTTTACCCATCTAGCTTTTTGCGTTTATGAGTTATCGTGTTCACAAACAGGCAGACAGACATAATTGCAAAAATGATTTTTTTTCGTACTCAAGGAGGTCTAAAATGTGGAGATTCATCAAAACTGAGTCCGAATTTCCTTAAGATTACAATAGCTTCTCTTTGCATACTTCGTATACTAGAAAATAAATAAAAGTAGTGTCATCAAATTTCATAACAGTGTGGAATTAAATGCATGACATACACAGTAAACGAGTTCTGCTAAAAATGGGAAAATTTTTTTGCTGTTGTACCCTCATACGGATGATGGCCTCTTTAAGCCTCTATGCCGCTGTAAAAATTTTTTTAACATGTTATACCCTCAGCAGATACTTAATCGTTTTTCCTTCAGTGCTGTTTCCGTGGATTGCGTGGTTAAGGAATGGAGATTTCCCATCTACCATACACTTAACAAAAGTATCCCAATCATTGTCCATGAATTCCACGTCTCGATATCAAGTGAGTCATTTCATGCATTATTTGTTTTTGTTCGCTAGAGTTTCTGATTTCTTAGGTTTCCTACATAGATGAGCATTTTCACTGATTTTGGGAAAGTTTGATCGTATGATTCTGTGGGAAGATCGAAAGTACACCTGAAGAATTTTAAGTATTGCCAACTTTCTACGAACAATTTTGCAACAGACCCAAGAAAATAATATGTACTCGAGGTACATGGTGACTATACATTCCAGAATATCTCGAATAGAATTGTCGATTATTAACTTCACTTTTGCTGAACTATAACCAATGGCGTAACTAAACAGTATGGTGTCTGCAAATGTTTAGGTTGGGTCCCTAAGAAAGAAGAGAAGATAGAAAGTAGCAGTATCTATGTGCTTATGCAATTGTAGCACCTTAGGAACTGGCCTCCTAAGACCGTGTGCCCCTGATCTTTTGCCAGTCCTGCCACCCTGTAACTACGTCATTGCTGTCGACTTTGTTAAGGATATCTTTGTCAGGATTTTTGTAACTGCCTCTGCCATAAGAGAAATGCCTGGTGTTAGCGCTGATGCACGCCGATCATAACGTTGGCGGTCAGTGGCGTAACTAGACTTTATGGGGCCTTCGGCAAATGCTTAGGGTGGGGTCCTTAGTAAATTATATTCATCATTAACACTAAATACACAGTTCGTTTCAAAAGCCCGAGACAATTACTTTTTGGCAATTTTTCTATGGAAAGGGGTGACAGGCAGTGAGTAAGATGAGCGCTTTTCCGGAGTTCTTTGTTAGGTCATGACCTTCATCCGGTTAGGGGTATATTTTTAGTTAATCTTTTTTTATTAGCCTTTACAGCAAATCAATAAATTAAAATAAAATGTTTCTAAATATAATGTAGAATGTAAACATCTCCGCCTCCATTTTTCACTTCACCCTTATTTTGGTGAAATCAACTCCGCCAGGCGCAAAAGCGTGTAGGGTTTCCGTGACTGAGAATGAACAGTAAAAGCATTTCCTTTTCTGAGTTGCTTTAAAGGAGCTTATAAGGAAATCATTCAGAGGGTTAGAATTTAATTTTGTGCTATTCGACACGGTAGGGATTATTTTAATATCCATTTATTTTTTCAGTCCTGTAGCAGCGTCTATGAACCGCTATAATTATAACAACTGGGATCGAGCAACCTTAAGCAGTTCTGAATTATTAGATAGGCAAAGTACGCAACAACTGCCTTGTCACCCGACAACTTTAGGGCGTGTTCCTAGATTTTAGGATTATCTAAATTTTTTGAGGCATTTTCAGGGTAATCTAACTTTGTGCATTCACTTGATTTACAAGGGCCGCGCAATCGAAGTTATTCAAATCAAAATCAAGTATTGTTTAAATTTCAAAAAATTATACTTAGGAATTTTTAATGTTTTCAAATTTGCAGTGTGGTTTCTCTCTCTCTCTTTTTTTGCCTTTTTTTCGAAATTGATTGAGAAACTCACAGATCAACAGCTCTGGCAAACTTTATGTTAGAGTATTTAAATCGTCTTAAAAAAGCTTTATAATCTGTTGCTTCCATTTTGCTTTGAGTTACTTTTAAGTTTTAATTAGACTTCATGTATAGATTTTTTTTCTATACGTGAGATACTGAAGCCAACTCTCTTGTAGGTGCCCCGCAATTAAATGCTTTGCAATTTCAGCTTGCCATAATATTTGTTACTTAAAAATTGCTTATATAGAGATCAAAGTAAAATCAATAAAAAATATCTGGTTTTGGAAGTTCTGGAGGGGAAAGGGGACCCCCGTAACTTGTACTGCCTATAGGTCTCTACAGGCTTACTCCGGCCCTACCCTTAAGACAGTCGCGTAGCGACCGGGCGACAAGGGGGTACAGATGCCCCGGGCGCCATGGAGACAAAACATTAGTGCCTTTACGCCACTTATTAATGTCAAATATGTTGAAAAGGAAGTGGCGTCCCGGCGAAGTTGCAACATTCCGCCTTTCCTTTACATGCTACATGGGGCACATAAACCGAAAAAAAATTTATCAGTAAAGTAATTCATCGTTTGAAGCCATCGATCTCTGCATGTAGGTTGTGTCATCACGCGTCCACCATCATTCTTTCCTTCACATATTGGCAATTTACCGACAAAAGGCGAAAATTACGAATTAATTGTATCATTATTTTTTTATGTACACAATGCTTGAGCTAGTGCCGCTGCACTTCTTTCGTTATAAAATTGTTTCCCTGCATGTCAGATTTTGTCGCCCTTTCCGAAATGCCGCCCGGGGGGATAGCCCCTCTTTAGCTACGCCACTGTGAAGAGGTGAAAAAGTAATACCATGACCAGGGCGCCATTTGCCCTTGTTAAACCAATGATGATAATTGGGCCGAAATAACCATTTTATGCTCCTGGCACCCACTTACTGTCGCTACGCCACTGCCTTAAGACCGTGGGCCCCTGACATTTTGCCAGTCTTGCTATCCTATAGTTATGCTACTGGCTATAACCATCCAGAGTAATAAGGGCATCTAAAATACCGAAAAGTGGACAAAATTAGGCCATGAATTAATTCATTTTTATATCTAAACTACGTAGATACGAGTATTATCTGGGAAACTTATAATATCACAAATATTTTTTGACCTTTAAATACGCAGAACTTTAAAACTGCCTCGAAGGAAGAAATGATATAGCTTTGTTTTGTGGTTTATTTTGAATCCATGCCAAGGAATGGAGTCGATTCGTGCGCATATGATAAACGTAAAATGACCCGCGCCACTTCAAAGTTTTAATCTTCAGCGCATCGTGCAATTGCTGTTTGTTACAATAACAACGGTTCTTTTGCTGACTGAGCAATTTTTTTACACTTTTCCGACCATCACACCCCCCGCGCCGCGCGCGCTGAGGTCATAAAAATTTTGTATCGTCGTGACGTATGTCAAACCTCATGGCTTATGTAAACAAAAACACTTTAACTTTACAGACGTTACTCATCTAACAATAAGAATCATGAAAAACAATACAATACTTTCGATAATTTAATAAAAAATGCAATGAAATAACTAACCAAAAAATGTCTTCGACCGCGTTAACGCTACAAATACAAGTGGAATGGCTAGAAAAGTAGGAAAATTTTCGAGCCTGTCAAGCGAGAAAGCAATGTTGCCACGTTTCATTTTTTTAAAGTGATAAATTAAGAACAAACAGTTGTAGTGATTTTAAATAAAATCAAGAATTCTGGCTTAGCTCTGGGGGGGGGCGCCGGCAGCTCCAAATCCCCTCGGATTCGCCACTGCGTTTATTAATTCTTTAACTTTGACTAATGTAGTTTACTGGTAAAATCAGCGACGATTTAAATTTTTTAAATCTATCAGAATAAAGCCTAAAATAACCATTCCTTTATTTTGCTCTGTCTGCAACTTCGAATATTTTAATTTCCTTTGTACTGTGTGCTTCAATTTCTTTTGTCCGTGTTGTATCTATTTCAGTCGAATCTGAAAAGTAGAAAAGATATAAAAAATAAATAAAAGCTCTTCCAAATTCGCCTGTTTTTATTTTCTATGCTCGTTCTTTTGTAAAAGTAGAAAAAAAGTTAGAAAGTGGAAAGCGGAAAGGAATGAAATACAAAAATTACAACAATGATCTTGATTAGAAAACTGAAATGTATGTCATGCTATGAACCTTTTCAAGCTATGTTAAATAATTCTATTTATGATTTTAAACAAAAAAATATTATATCCTTAATTCTGTACCAACATTTAGTCAAAATATGATATTCTTGACTTTGTACCAGCCTTGAGTCAAAGCTTGGTTTGAGGTGGAGATGTGGTTCAACTTAAGGTTCCATTCCAAATACCTGTCTGATCTTGGTCTTTTTCGGATTGACCTGAGAAAGTTTGAGATTTGGCACAATGGAAACTAGTTCTTTAATATAAGATTGCTCAAAGTACTCTATAAAAAAATTTGCAGGCTAAAATAGGTGCATTTGTTCAAAATTATCACTGTTCTAAAGGAATCTTACACGAAGAGAAAAAAAATGGTCATTATTTCCAGAGAATACGATGAACATTTTGTTAAAAAGAACTTTTTACTTTCTCGTATACGAAAGATAAAATACTGAAATTGTCAAAAGATTCGTCTTCGCGGTTTTGATGAATTTCCATGTTTTAGACGTCCTTGAATTCGAAAAAAAAACCTTTTTTATAATTATGTATGCATTTGAAAATTTGAAGTGGCGATGACCATTTTACGTTTATCGCATGCGCATGAATAGATTCCATTTCTTAGCATGGGTTCAACGATAATTCAAAAATGCAATACGCGATCATTCAAAAACGCATCGAACTAGAACAGAGATTTCCAACCTGTGGTACGCGTACCCTTGGGGGTACGTAGAGGACTAGTTAGGGGTACTTAAAAGTGATTTTGATAATGGCGGAAAACATCAGAATTTTCTAGAATTTCGTTTTCTCAGGTTCGTTTGAAAAATAAAAGTGAAAATTATACGAATACGTAAGCCTATTCACGAAATAAGAAAAAGGAAGATGTAGATTAATATCTAGTAATTGAACAAATGTTAGCTCTCGTCATAAATTAATGCGAAATTATTTCAAAGCTATTTTCATTCGTTTTGACGTTCAACTAATACTGTTTTTAAAAAAATGGAATAAAATGTCAAAAAAATCAATCCTACAAATTTTAAGAAGTTCGTTAAAGTCGTTTGATTCTCAAGCTAACCTAAGCCCTTGGCGTTACTACTAAAAACTTCTTTGCGAGAAGAAATCTTTTGGGGGTTGACAGTAGGGAGTACTTAAAAATAAAAAACATAATCATGGGGTAAGGGAGTGAAAAAAGTTTGGAAACCTTTGAACTAGAAGGATGAAATTTGGTACACTTAAAACCAATTTTTAACACCAAATTGTATTAAATTTTATTTATTAAATTAACAATATTAAATTTTGGACGTAATTCATCTAAAGTAAGTCTTTTGTCAGTCGTCTGCATGGATGTAAATGCGATTGCTCAAAAATGCATTGAGTTAGATGAGTGAAACGTGACAAATATTTTTATTATCAGAATTGTAGATGCGCATCAAATTTCGCATAGACAACATTATTAGTAAAGATAACACGCTAAGTATTGAGGCAGTTCTTCGATGACTCTGAAATCTACGCAGTAATCGATTCAAAAACATCTAGAAATCTTCATCTGCTCTTCGATATCAAATAATCAACCAAGAGTTAATTCCATCTGGAGATATAAAAAAATGTATCCATCTTAGTGTTAAGAAATTATTTCCCAATAAATTGAGAATTACATATACATGCTAAATAACTAAAAAATTTAAATAAGCTAATGCCAGGGTCAAAATCTACCGATTTCCTAAATTCCCGATAGGGTAGAAATGCCAAAAAAATCAATATCTAAATCCAAACCCCAATTTAGTTTAATTAAATACCATTTTAACTGAATATTCGATACTGCTATTAAATAGTTTAAATCACTCAATGACAGTGGCGAATCCAGGGGGGTGGCTATCGGGCTGCAGCCCCCCTCCCAGAGCTAGAACAAAATTCTTTTATTTTATTTAAAATCACAACAGCTTGCTTTTTCTTAATCTCCCTTTAAAAAAGTGAAAACATTTCTTCCTGATTTTAGACAGGCTCGAAAGTTTTCCCACTTTTGAACTCATTCCACTCGTATTTGCAGCGTTGACACGGCCCAAAACATGTTTTTGCTAGTTATTTCAGTGTTTTTTTTGTTAAATTATAGAAAGTATTGTAGTGTTCTTTATGATTCTTATTGTCAAGTGAGTAAATTTTGTAAAGTTAAAGTGTTTTGGCTTACATAAGCCATAAGATTTGACATTCGTCACGACGATTCAAAACTTTTTATACTTGAGCCCCCTCCCCGACCCAAATCCTGGATTCGCCACTGCTCAATGATAAAGATTATATTCGATAACCAACCTGTGATGAAGTATATTCGTTGGATCAAGATATGTGACAGTGAATGTGCCATTTGAATATATGCAAAATAAGTATTTTTTTCTCTTCTTTTTTAACAAAAGCGAATTTTTTAAATCTTTATTTCAGTCTGAATATAATTTCGATTTGTCAAAATTTATTTCAGTAATGATATGATTTTTATAAGTTAGTGATCAAAAATATTAATCATTAAAATGTAATATTTAGTTAAAGAGGTATTTAATTAGGTCGAAATGAACATATTAAATGCCGTTACCATACCTTACTTAATACCATGAATTTAGATATTTATTTGTCGGGTTTTGGGCCATATCGGGATTTCAACCCTGTCAGGAATTTGTCTTGTCGGGATTACGAGAAAGACTCTTTAAATATTATCATATTTAATCTCTTATTTTATTTTTTGTCGTGCAAACTTACTGAGAAAAAATTCGAATGAAAATCGGGTCGAGAAATATTTTTTCGAATGAACAAGGGAGACGTAATCGGAAAAAAAGTTTGAACAGCCCATGTTTGCATGACAGAAAGGAGAAAGAAAATTTCTTTAAAACGCCATCTTAATTACATTTTTTCTGATGTACTTCTTTTGCTTACTTGCTTATAATTTTCCGAAAATATACTTAATTTCTAAGACTAAGTCGATTCTAGGGGACTAAAATTCTATAGGGATTTTTTTATATTATATATTTTTAAGACTATAGGGACTTCTAGGATAAAAATTCATATGAAATATTGATTCTATTTGGAAATAACTGGTAGTTGGAAAGAAGGTTAAGCTTTCTACTCTGAGGTCAATACATACTGACTTATAGCCATATATTGATACATCTACTACGTTGCATGTTTCTTGTCCGCTGTACATCTTCCTGCAACCCAGAAATGTAAGTATATATTGAAGGTTATACATATGTTACATTGCGATTAAAATTATTCATCTCAAGAACATTATGGGAGAAAAATCAATGCAATCTATATAAATAAAAGTGAAACGCCTGAATAGTTTGTAAGCTATAGAAATTCAAATTGCAGAATAGATTTTCGTCAAATTTTGCTCTCAAATACCATGAGGCATAAGGAAGGTTTTAGTGAAAGTTTTATGACATTTAATTATAAAGTTAATTTTTTACTAATTAAAAACTATGTTTCCCTGTATAGATATATTTTATCATTAGTGTTGTCATTCCTAATAAATTAAAATATTATATATATTTTAAATCATTATATTTATTAGCCTTCTATTTGCCTCTCGCAATTTTTAATCAAATTTTGTATCATTCTTTAAAAGCTATTTGTAATTTTCGGCAGTTTTTAAAAGTCACTTGGCACATTTTAATTTTTCGAAAAACTACGAGATTTAAAAATAGTCTGATTTAATATAAAATAAAGTTGTAGGAGATAAGACGATTTTATGTATGATAATATTTTATATAAATGTATTTTTTTCATAAAAATATTATATATATTTAAAAAAATAGGCATGGAAATATTTTCATCTAATAAATATCTAATAAATTATCATAAATATTACACCCGTATACAACTTGCTCATAAATAAAAGTCAAAATTCGCAAATAGTTTGCGCGCTATATAGACCCAAACTATCGAATATACTTTCTTCAAATTTCGCTCACAAATGCTTTGAAGCATGAAGTAGCTGTTAGTGAAAGATTCCTTTACAATTAATTAAATAGTTATTTTTTTATTATCTGAAAACCATTTTTACGAATATGCAAAATATTATTTTATATTTAGTGTTGCCATTTCTATTTAATGAAAATTTTACAGATATTTAAAAATTGTTTTATTTATTTGCAATCCAAGTCGATACTCACAATATTTCGTCCAATTTTGCATAATTCTGTAAAAACTATAAGTAATCAATAGAAAAATTATCTTTCGGCAGTTTTTCAAAATATTTTAGATTTTGTTTCTGCAAATTTTCAAGAAACAACTAGATTTACTAGTTGTTTGATGCAACTGATATTTTCAGTTTTATATGTTGACAGTTGCATATGATAAAAGGATTTTGTAGATTATAACATTTTACATTAAAGTACTTTTTACTTTAATATATATAAATGTTACGGTCAATGTGATTAAGCGGTTATTATAAATAATAACCTTAATTTTTATGAGGTTATTATTAAAAATAACCGGAATCTTTATGCGGTTATTATTAATGATGATTAGTTATTATTAATCATAACCGCGGTTAGTGTCAATAATAACCGATTAATCACAATGACCGTAACACATGCACTTGCTGATCGAATCAGTCATTCAGTTGAGTGCTACTATTTTCTCGCATATGACGTTTATACCACGTAGCTGACAACAGCTGATTTGATATATGCCTTTGTTATCTTAAGAGTATTTGTTATTTTATAAGTACTTCACAAATTTGCTCACTAATACTGAAGCATAAAGAAGGCTTTCGTGACAGTTAATTTAACAGTAAATCTGTTTTATTAAAAAATCACATGAAAATATTTTCAACCCGAGTATATCAGTTAGTTTTAAATATCAAAACTGATTGAATATAGAACGAAAGGGGAGAAACTGAATACGCATTGGTTCTAAGCTATTTAAATTTTTAAAAACTTAATTTTTTCTAATAATATTTTAGCCAAAAGTTGCAATTTTTTGAATGGAGCGAGTAAAATAATTCGAAGAAATCTTGATTTGATTTCGAGATGACAAGCAAAATGCATCGCAGGTACAGAATAACTTCAGTGACAAAAAAAATTCTATTTAAGGAAGGTTAAATATATATGTTACGGTCAATGTGAATAATCGGTTACTGTACATAATTACCGCAGTTATTATAGTATATAGGATGGCCGGTTATTATGTATAATTGTCGCTGTGATTATCTATAATAACCGGCTGAAGATCCGGAGATTATATATAATAACCGGTTACCTACATTAACCGCAACATATATATGTAACTAATTCTAACAATAAGAAATATTTTTTGCAAGGAATAATATATTAAGACTTTTCGAAAAATACAACTGAATAGAATTTTCTGGATTAATTTTCAGGATTTCGAAAGCTTTTTGAAAGGTTCTTATATTCTTTTATTTAACACAACTTGTTTCATGTTTATAGAGATGGAATTTTGTAATTGATTTTTCACTCGTTTTCGATGTACTACAGTTTGGAAATCTTGTATACTTGTGTATTCTCGGTGATAAGAGCTATTTTAATATTTTCAGAATATACTTATCAATTTATCTGTTGATTTAATTACATTTTGATTCTATACGGGTAGTAAATTTGATAAAAACGTATTTTAAGATTCTATGATATTTATAAAAATGAATTATAAATTGCAGATTAAAAAGTAGACAATAATTAAAATAAAAAGTTTCCTTTTAGTTAACTAGTAAAGTGTGATTTTAGAACAGCTATTATTACTTCTGTCGTGGTCCTAAATGAAATTTACTAGATATCATTTATGGTATGAAAACTCTTCTTTCGTATTGTTTGATGACAGCTTAAGAAATGAAGTGTTATTTTCTCTGGGCAGAAACTATGCTAATTTCTCTATCAGTTTAAGATTTTCTAGAGTCGGTGCTTCAACTGAACTCAGGTCAATACTTTGGACTAAAGCAAGGGAAAGAATAGATTCCGAATAATCTGAATGTCTCAAATTCTGACCAGTTTCTAAAGAAGGGGGTGGGGGAGGAAAGAGGGTATTCAAGTGACAGGGTTGATGTGAATTTCAAAATCCGATCTCGGCAAGTTTCTATTGTCAAAACAAGTCGACAACACGCAAATGTTTGTACACTTGTGTGTTGTCGATGACAATATCCTATTTTAATATTTTCAGAATTAAATTATTTGTTAACTCCATTAAATTTATTTGATTTCACACGAGTGGCGCCACATGGTGGTGAATTTGAGAAAAAAATTAGGTCAAGGTTCCATAATTAAATTATGATTAATGATTAATACCAAAAACACATTTTATAGAGAATAAACATAGTGTTTAATGCTAGAAACAATAAGAAATTAATATAAAACACTCTAGTTGTTTCTAAAGGGTAAATCAGTCAAGACCTTACAATCATCACTAGCATTTGCACACAACAAAAGATACTACCTTTCATAGGCTTATCCTGGCAGTGCCTTTTCCTCCTGTCTAATGAACTCTCTCTTTGGTATTTTCTTCCAAAAGAGGCCAGTTTCATCCCTGTTGAAAACATTTTGGGGTAATGAATCCTTCAGGTTTTACGCAAGTTTTGGATTTGGACACACATTTTTCGGCCCCACACTTGTCCGAATTCGCGCCTTCGCCGTTTGCAGCGAGGTCACGTGGGCACGCCGACGAAATCCAAGGCAAACGACGAAAACCGAGACAATTTCTTTCTCAGAAAGTATCGACGATAACCGAAGTCAACGAAAACCCAGGTATTACTTCACTGGTGTGCAAAAGTTAAGGACCATTTCGTAAAATGCGAGAAATTTGCAATTAATACGAAAACTATCTGGAACTAACAGTTCTGGAGAATCGTGTGGCATTCAATCGAGTATCATACACATATTACAGTGAAGATTCAGTCATGAGGGCAATTAAGGGGGGCACCAGAAAGGGATGAAAGCGAAAATGGAGTTTGACCCAACCTGTTTCACAGAAAGCTGATAACGAGACGTAACTTTTATCAATGGTTATGTTTGATGTGCATAATATTTACATGCATTTTCTATTCATATTCCATATTTATCATATTTACATGCAGGTTTCTTTAAAAAATCCCAAATTATTCCGCATGTTTTTTGCTTATAACATGCAGAGCTTTCACTCAAATTAGACGAAATTTGTAGAACACTTGACAATATGTTGCAAAAGTGTTGTATTAAAATTTGAAGTGAGTAAGTTGAATATTAGAGGAAATACGAGTGTCTGTACTAAATAATTTTTTACTGAGCATGTGCGAGACGCTGCGGAATTTTTCTTTAAAGAAACCTTTATATCTTCCCGAATATTTGTGCTGTGTTTACGAAAATCCATGTAAATATTATGCACATCAAACATAACCATTGATAAAAGTTACATCTCGTTATCAGTTTTCTGTGAAACAGGATAGGTCAAACTCCATTTTCGCCTTCATCCCTTTCTAGTGGCCCTCCTAATTGCGCTCGTGGCCGAATCTTCAATGAAAAATGTGTATGATTCTCGATTGAATGTCACACTATTCTCCAGAACTGATTTCAAAACATAGTTTTCGTATGAATTGCAAGTTTCTCGCATTTTACGAAGTGGTCCTTAATTTTTTTTACTCCAGTATGTGATTAAATGCAGTTTGTATAGAATATCAAACTTCATGCTCTTACGTTTTTGTTTTGTCTCCCAGATTTCTTTGATAAAAAGTGTTTCTACTTTTTAGTACACTAATAGAAGTGTGTTCTTAGCAATTAAGTTTATTAACTTTCTAATTTTCTGTACACTAATAGAAGTGTGTTCTTAACACTTCAGTTTAATAAGTTTCTACTTTTTAGTACATTAACAGAAGTGTGTTCTTAACAATTCAGTTTATTAAGTTGCTGATTTTTAGTACACTAATAGAAGTTTGTTCTTAACAATTCAGTTTATTAAGTGTATATTTTTTAGTACACTAATACAAGTGTGCCCTTAACAATTCAGTTTATTAAGTTTCTACTTTTTAGTACACTAATAGAAGTGTTTTCTTAATTCAGTTTATTAAAATCTGTTTTTCTTTAGCTTATTTGTGCGGAATAAAGTATGGATATGATTGGGACTCTGTAGGCAGAGCGTAGGGCGTCGATTAATGATGATGAAGGTGAAAGCACCCATCCACTGATTGCTCGGGTTCGGTGACACCTGTTCATTCGACCCGAGACGGGCTTCCGACCATTATCTCCGGAAACGGGGATGGAAGGCTGATTAGCATGGATTCACTTCCATTCAGAAAACGCACAAATTAGAAAGAAGTACAATAAATGAATTAATTGAGCGATACATTTCTTCACTTTTTGCGGAAGATGAGAGCCCATAGAGCCTTTTCTCTACTAAAATTATAGGTTTCAGCCAGCTCCTGTGCTTTCAATTTCGTTTTGACACACTTTTTATTTGACTTGACTTTTTTCATGTTAGAAAAGATGGAATTTGGGAATCGATTTTTCATTCACTTCCTGATATGTGAGAATTTTGAAATTCTGTACAATTGTATAACATTAACTAACATAATTTACTGAATTTTGAGAAAATTTTGAAAAATAGTCGCTTTTAAGGTAATTTATTAAAGATTTTTTCAAATTCTCGCATCTGACGTTCTAACATCTCTATAATTTTCATTTTTTTCAGCTTATAACTGGAACGTTTCTGTCGGATTTAAAACAAGAATGGTTAAAATATCTTTTTTTCGCTTTTTTAAAATTAATTTTTCCCTGATTAGTTCAAGCAGTTTTTTTGCTAGCGAGATTTAACAGCAAGAGTTTCTCCGGATGATTCCAGAATGCATTGTTGCAATTTCATTGGCTGGTGCGTGACCTTCCTCGCGGCAGGTGACGTCATATGCGTTTTCATCCCAAGCATGCATTTTTACAATCCGATGTATATCTTTTGTTTTCAAAACTTTTTAGTGTCATTGTGGGCATTTTTCCCCATTTTGTTGAAGTCCTGATTCCACGGGCAACGCCGTGAGCGTATTGCTAGTACATTATAAATTCAAGACTAAAAAGTGGAAAATAATTAAAATTTAAATGTTCTGCCTTTTAGCACATTAATAAAAGTATATTTTTAAAACTTTTTATTGGTAGTGAATTGTAGTGAATTTTATTGGTAGTTGATTATCGGTAGTGAATTTGAGAAAAACTTATTACACTGAATCATGAAATAAATACTAAATTATGAAAAGACTAAAAGGTAGAAAATAATAAAAGTAAAAAAAAATAAGCACGCTTTTATTAGTGAATTAAAATATAGAAAATATTTTTTTGTCAAAACTCTGGAAGTCAAAACAAAAGAATACGAGAAGGTAAATAAGCCACAGTGAACATCAAAAGAAAGAAAATTCTTAAACATCCCTTAAAAATTAAAATGTATAATGAATGAGATTAAAATTCTAATTTACTTAGAGTATTTATACCAGCGCCTCACATTTTTACGATTCTTGCTTTGATCTCCAGATTTTTGTCAAAAGAAAGAAAAAAAAAAACCACTACGTTTTAATACTTTAATAAAGGCGTGCTTTAAAAAAAAATTAAAAATATTTATATGTTTGAAAATGCGATGACTAGTAATAAACTATACCTGAACAATTCTTTTTTTTGTTGTATATAACACTGTATTTACTGCTATATAATTTTTTATTTAATACGGAAAAAATAACTTTAAAATCGTCTTCTGAATAGCGATACATTCCATAAAATGGTTAGAAGAAAAAAAAAGATCCTTCCTATTATTTACATGTAAAAGCTTAATATTCTTTGACTTAGAAGACTATCCTTATACTGCTCTGTGCACAACAAGACGTACAGTTAATGAACTATAATAATTTTCATGAAATGACTGATCAGTTTTGTCCGAAGAGTCAATTTTTAGTTTTATAGACAATATTATAATAATACGAGATGGCTAGGTTTCTGCGTTGTAAACGGATGCTACTTTTAGTTAAAGGCAGGTGCACACTTCCGAACCGCCCGAAGAAATTGTTTTCACGAAGAACCAAGGGAAAGAAGCATCGGATGTCTGTCACCAATGGAAGAGTGGGGTGCTGAAATACGTCTTGGTTCGAAGCAACCTTGCTGGTTCGAAGCAGGTTCGCGGGGAACGACGAACTACACTCGAACACGTCGTAACGTGAACTGCGAATCCCTTTGTGTTCGCCCAAAAGCGGACAGGATTTGGTTCGCGATCTGCTCGTGTTGAACGCAATACATCGTCCACACAATACGAACCAGCGGTTCTCGGACATTTCAGCTAGTAACTGTATACGCGCCTTAAGATATCCAATTTAGACAGCAAATCTCTGCACCCATTTCGAATAGCATATTATTATGAACCTTCTGCTCTAATAAATTATAGGATAGAATCTGTCAGAATACATAACTCTCAATATTTGTTAAAATTGAGTGGAAATAATTATCTCGAATCATCATCAGATTTCTCCAATTCTCTCATTTATTTTTACTGTCTCGTATACGAAGTATAGAAGGGAAAAGCACTGTTATCGCCGAAAAATTCCAACTAATTTTTGTAGTTAAAAAAACAACGAATTTTTGTTGAACGAAAACTTTATTCTGTATTTTTTCCAGTAAAGAAATAATAACACTAATATGAAATGTTATCTTTTCCGAGAATCAATTTAAAAAACTACCCGGAAAATTTTCGAATTTAAGGCCCAAATTAACCAGCAGAAATTCTCAGTTTTAGTTTAGTTATATTAACGTCCCGCTTTAAAGCTACGATTCGCACGTAATTTTGAACCGTTGTCAGATGACAAGAACGACACCTCAGCTAGCACCCCGTCTCCAAACTTCCCCACCACACCAACGGAAAGGCTTTTCCCTTTGGGGATTTAAAATGTGCACGAGACTCATATACACGGTGGATCGTCCTTGGAATCAAGTCTCGAACCAGTATCTCTAGCCGAGACCCCGCCGTGGTCATCTGTCATACATTCCCATATGTTTAAAGAGAAAGAAAGAAATGCATCGATTTGAAAATGCATGCGCTTTTTAGAATAAATTCCATTATTAAGAAAAACATTTATTAGTGCATATTAAAAAGTATAGTTTTTTATTTTCATTATTTTCTACTTTTTCAATCGTTAATCTATATTTCAAAATTAAATGAAATGAATCGATTTACTTCTAATTATGTTCTGTAAATATTAAAATAGAGCATTATCGTCGAGAACACACAAGAGTTAAATATTTGGAAACTTTAGAACCTCAGGAATTCGAGTTTGTTTGAGTGCAAAAGTTACTTTATTTTTGGCTATGCTTTCGCTCACTTGCCGAGCACATCAAGAAGTGAACGATGCCATCTTTATAAACATGAAACAAACTAATTTAAACAAAAGTGTATAACAAATGAGCATATTTCTACCATTTCTAATTTGCCGGAAATATAAAACATACATTACCCTCGAATTAATATTCTGACTGAATTCAGCTAGATTTATTTTTGCAGCAATTATAAACTCTGTTAACAAAAAGTAATTTAAACTGTGGCAGCTAATAGCAGAGCATGTTATGCCATGTTTTTTATAAATAAGCTGTGATTTTTTAAACAAAATATTTAAACAAATAATATGCTATCTTAACCAAATGAATTGTATCATACTCTAATCTGAGTGCAACATAGACAATCTGGCACTTCTGGTATAATGCTCCTCAAATCATTGAACCAATGTATATCACATTTTAACTTTCTCGAATACGAAGGGAAGTACTGTACTATACAAAGGGAAAGTATAAAAAAATTCGACTTGGTGATTTTGACTTATCCCCTCGTTTAAATCTCCGTCATCCCGAAAGAAACACACATTTTTGGAGTCATTTCTGTTTTTCTGTCTGTCTGTGTATCTGTGAACATATTAACACAAAAAAAGCAACGAGCTTGAAGGATGAAATTTGGTGTGTGTGGTCTTTACTCCATATTGTAGATTCTTATCAAATTTTGGACGAAATCTTTCTACGAGAAGTCTGTCTTTTTTTCCGTGTGCATGTGAACCAATGGCGTAGCGACCGGGAGCAAGAGGAGTATGAATGCCCGGGAGTCATGGAGTCAAAAAATTTTCTGTGTTTATACCACTTTTAAAGTAAAATAAGATAAGGGGGTGTAAAAATAACACCATGTTCAGGGCCCTATTTACGCTTGCTAAGACACTAATGACGACTGAGCAATCGCGCAGCTGCAACTTTTACAACCCGGGGCGAACTTTTAATATGCCGCCCTTCCTTTACAAGTTACATGAACCTTAAAATAATAATGATAATAGAAAAAGAATTCTTGGAGGAAAAAATTGATTTAATAACGCAATTCGTCGTTTGATACCTTTGATCTCTGCAGATAGGTTGTGAAATAGTGAGCCGACTACCAAACTTTCTTTCACACACACCAGCGATGATTGCTTTTAACGGAGCGCACGAACTCGACGGTTCACAATCTCCAAAACATACCACTTGGCACCTATACCCCTGGCTGAAAAGTTGAGTTTAACCTAGTTAATTA
The DNA here is from genome assembly GCA_013235015.1 of Araneus ventricosus. Lineage (NCBI taxonomy): Eukaryota > Metazoa > Arthropoda > Arachnida > Araneae > Araneidae > Araneus > Araneus ventricosus. The sequence goes on along the minus strand of BGPR01000028.1, from coordinate 825,146 downwards.
ATATTACCTGGAATGAAGATTAAAATTAATGCTGAAAGGGAAGTCCAATTAGATGCCTCAATTATTCGTCTCCGTCTTTCTTTCACGTGCCGGTAATTTATCGAATAAAGGCGAAAACACATGAATTAATTACAATAGATATTTTTTTATGTACACAATGACTGAACTAGTCCACTGCTCTTTCTAGTTATAAAATTGTTTTCCTGCATGTCTGATTTTGCCGCCCCTAGGCAAAAATATCTAGGCAAAAAATCAAATTCAAAGAGATGCGTAACGATTTTCTTCTCTTACCGGCTCAAGGACAAACTGACGTAATTCGCTCCTCTCCGCTCTTCGGGTACGCATGCGTGTGGATAACGGATTCTCTTCAAAAGTAAATTATACGGACCGACAGACAGTCAACCCCTTGACGGATTTGGCCCAAAATTTGATACGGACCTACATTCATGACGATAAAACTGTGTATAAAATTTTATCCATCTGGCTTTTTAAGTTTTTGAGTCATAGCGTTCGCATGACCTCGAACATGCAGACAGACAGACTTCCCTTTGACGGATTTTGTCCCAAATTTGATAGAAACCTACAAATTATGTTTAAGGACCACATACCAAATTTCATCCCCGTAGTTATAATAGTTGTCGAGTTATCGTGTTCACAGACAGACAGACATAATTCCCAAATTGTGTTTTTCGGACTCAGGGAGGTCTAAAACGTGGAGATCCGTCAAAATCTCGAGTTCGAATTTTTTGACGATTACAATACTCTCTCTTCGTATACGAGAAAGTGAAAAGACCCAACCGCCACTTACCCTCGCTACGCCCCTGGCCCTGTTGACAAAACGTTAATGTGTTTATATCACTTTTTAAAGTCAAATACGACGAAGGGTCAAAAAAAAAATCCCGGACACCGCCGTTTACTTAAGCTAATCTACTGATGGTGACGGAGGGAGTATCTATGAATCTGGAGTGTTTAAGTTGTCATGTTTCGTGTTTGTAAAGGTGGAATTTTACAATCGATTCGTCACTCACTTCCTAATGCTCTAGAGTTTTGAAAGTTTTTACACTTGCATATACTCGATGGGAATACACTATTTTAATATTTTCAGAATTTAATTATCAGTTAATCGATTAATATGATTAAATTTTGATCCATACTTGGTTGTGAATATGTCAAAAAACTGATTGCAAGATTCCGAAGCATTTATAATAATGAATGATAAATTAAACGCTCGAAAGTAGAAAATAATTAAATAAAAAATTATTCTTTTTGAGCACAAAAAATTTCCCAAATATCGCCTACGTTCCTAATATTGCCCACCAGTGTTTCTTCTTTATTTAATGTGGTATATGATGGCCATTAGCCTCCCCTTTCAGTAGTTGTTTGAAGAAGCCGTTTGAACCTAATGTTGATTTTTCTTTTTCTTAGGAATTTTTGCTTATTTTCGTTTTGGGTGAATTATTATTAATTATGTTCCATTACTTTTAGTGTATTCAGTAAAGTTCACGGCATACTGTTAGGCAATGAGTGACTATAATTGCCTACATTTTGGTGTAGTTTATTTTTTGGCTTGCGATCCGATTCCGACGGAGAAGCCGCCATGTTTGAGGGTTCGGTTGTTCCCACTATCGCCCACTTGAGTTTTCCTATTATCGCCCACTTGTCTATCCCCATTATCACCCTAGCCTTTGAGGGGTACTATATTAAAAGAAATTACCTTGAACAAATACATGGTTGATGTCCGATCATTTGAGAATGCTCCTAAGTTCTTTTTTATGTCAATGTTTCATTTAGGGGAAAAGTGTTAAAAGAATACTCTAACTATATGGCTAAAAGTACAAAAAAAGCTGTCTCGTATCACTTTCAATTTTGTTGTGCCTTAATTTTCAAGTTTAATAAAGAACGTATGATCATAACATACGTAAGTTATACTTTATTTCAATCCCTTTTAGACATAGGCGATATTAGGAACATATAGTGGGCGATATTTGGAACACGTTTTTAGCAGGAAAAATTCTACGATCGCAAAAAAAGTTTTGGCGTGTGTGTTAAACTTCTGAGTTAGAGTTGTAATTCCGTATGTTTTTGGATAACAGTCTAGATAATAGATATGGAACAATTTTTAGACAAATTGCACATGAATTAGCCCTCTGATTAAAATAATGGTTTATGTGGGCGATATTTGGCCCCCCCCCCCACCTTACATTTTGAGCAAATAGAAGTGCGTTTTTATTATATTTGCTTGTTAGTAAATATATGTAATTGTACATTCGGTACATATCTGAGATCGACGTGCAATGAATGTTATAAAATTTACTTGTTTATTTCTGTATCTCAACCTGAATTGCGAGCACATTACTATCTGTAACGCGCATTTTCATTTCCTTACAACTGTAGATATTCTATGCGCATTGAAATTCTTCTGTTCAAATGATTTTTAAATGATCAGTGTTGTAAAGTTCAAGTCTTTCAGAGGATCGAATTATCTGAAAGAATTGTCGTTAAATCAGCCGATATAAAAATGAATAATCTCTAGTGTTCTTTCAATGACTAACTCGACGTTAGGCTTAGGTGATCTCTCGGATATCTTGGATATATGTTGCATACTTCAGTTCACAATAGTTTCGCGCCTTTTTAACTATCATTATAGACCTTCGACAATTCCCCGTCGTCAAAGACCACGATTCCGATTTTTCAGATGGCTGCTCAAGTTTTTGTTCTGCTTAATAATTTTATCGACATATTTTAGGTTGCAAACTATGTAACCGTTTAGAACAAAATGGATTTAACGTGGTCAATGAATTTCCTTCAGAAATTGTGAATAATTGTCTAAAATTGGCTCGACTAATAAGGCGCATTTCCCTAGTCTCGCAATGGCGTCTAAAAAGTTCAATCTATGCAATGAGAACGATTTGCAAAAATTCTCACCAGTGAATTTGCAACATTATGGAAATAAAATAATATGCACACAAATAAATATATTTTAGGTATTTAATCATGAAAATTAAAGATTACGACATTGTAGATAAAAAAAGAAGGAAAGAAAGTTATCTGAGAGATCGCCCTGCCTATTTTAAGGCATGAAAATAGCCTAAAGAAAGATTAGAGAAATCACTTTCTGAAAAATAAAGATTAGTCATATGGACTCAATCTTATTTAATCATATATACTTTTGGAACCTCAGTGTGTTTTTAGTGATTTTGTAATTTCGCGTTTTCGTTTTAAAACATTTATGTGTTTACATTTTTATAATTAATGTGGTTTTGAGCTTTGAACTGTTGTATTCTCTGCAGTTACTTTTTTCTTTGTGTTTTAATTCACTTTGTGTCTTGTGTTCTTTGTGTGTTTTTGATCATGCACTCTGTAAATGGAGTCATCTCTGTAGTGTGCTTTCTTTGAATAAATAAATAAATATTTAGAGCTTATCTTTGCACTACTGTCTAAAGCACCGTGAAAGCTCAGGGCCCTATGCAAAACAAGTAATGAATTTTTAAAAAATTATTTATTCTTTCTGTATGTCAAGCTGCATTGCGAGCACCGCGCATTTTTAATACTTCATAAAGAATTACGAGTTCTTTTCCAAAATTCTGTCGATATTCTATACTCAGTGAAATTTCTCTATTCAATTTAATTTTTAAATGTTGCAAAGTACTTCAGTAGCGCGAATTATCTAAAAGAGTTGTCATGAGACCTGCCTATCTAAAACTGAATAATCTTGAATGATTACGGAAATTACTGTCTGAAAAACAAAGAGAAATTATATCTTCTACTACTGTTGGAAGTACTGTGAAAGGTCAGCGCCCGGGGCAACGCACTAGCAAATCTGTATGTAATGAATATTGTAAAATTTATTAACTCATTCTCTATATCAAGCTGCATTGTGACTACATTACTGTCTATAAAGCGCGTTTTTAATATTTGATAAAGAATTATTAGAGAAATCACTTTCTGAAAATCTTCTTTAGTATTCATCAAAAATTCTGTTGATATTCTATACTATTGAAATTGTCCTATTCAAATAATTTTTAAATTATAAGTGTTGCAAAGTACTTCAGTGGCACGAATTATTTAAAAGGATTGTCCTGAGCCCTAAAATTGAATAATCTTCAGAGCTTTTTCAATGATTACGGAAATAACTGTCTGAAAAATAAAGAGAAATTATATTCAGATCTTATCTTTTATTGCTGTCGAAAGTCCCACGGGTGCTTGAGAGCTCGGGGCCCGGTGCAACGCACTCGATATGACCTACCGTACGGGCCTGTCTTGATGCAACCTATTGCGTGGTTGAACGTCACAAGCGATCAACCTCTGCCGAGAAACCGGATGACATTGACTGGCTAGACTGGCTAGATTTCTTTCAATCAGCATCTTCCAACTCCTCGATTGGAGATCGAGTATTGTTCTAGTTGACGTTGAAAAGTAACGTAAACTGTACACCGGAACTTTACTAAAAGGAAATTCTAGGTCATAAATAGCTATAGAATAACCATCAAATAATAGAATTATGGCAATAATGTATCGCCTTTTAATGATGAATATAAAATAAACGAATATATAATGAGAAAGGGTTTCAAATATTTTCTAAATAGACTATGGATTAAAATACATTTATTAAAAAGGGCTTTTAAAACTAGCTAGATTCTTAGATTTCTTTCAATCGGCATCTTCCAACTCCTCGATTTTAGATAGAGTATTGTTCCAGTTGATGTTGTAAAGACATTGCTAGAAGGAAATTCTGAATTTTAACCGAAACCATAGAATAATGTATTTTTTTTAACGATAAAGATAAAATAAATGAATTAAATGTGGAAAGGTTTCAGGGAATTTCTAGTTAGCCTTTGTATAAAAATAAATTTAATAAAAACGGTTTTTAAGAAAACACTATTATTAACGCACTAAATTGCAGATATTTTTTATTTTAATTATTTTTTACTTTTAAGTTTTTAATTTATAATTCATTAGTATAAACACTATGGAATCTTGAAATCAATATTTTTCGCAAATTCACTATCTAGTGGCGCTACCGGTATGAAATCAAAATTTAATTAAATTAATCGATTAACTGATTATTTAGTTCTGAAAATATTAAAATGGTGTATTGTTATCGAAAGTACACAAGTCCCAAAAGATTCCCGGAATAAGTTCCGGAATGATGTCTTGTAGAAGTGAATGTTGCAGAAGCGAGTCTGGTGCGAGAACTGTTGAAAGAAATTTCTCATATTCCTCCAACAGTTCTCACAAGAATCTGTTTCCAGCACGATGAAGCGCCTGCTCACTTTGCAACGTCAAAAATGACCCCGAAGCTAAATACGGTCCCTGACTACGAATCCGGGGGGGGGCGGCCCCTCGGGCTGCAGCTCCCCAGAACTAAACCAGAAATTTTGATTTTATTTAAAATCACTAGAACTGTTTGTTCTTAATCTCCCTTTTTTATCAATTAATAAATAAAAACATTTCTTCCTGGCTTGACAGACTCGAAAATATTCCCACTTTTGTAGTCATTCCACTTGTACACGCGGTCGAAAACACTGTTTGGCTAATTATTTTATTCTGTTTTTATTAAATTATCGAAAGTACTGTAGCGTTCTTTATGATTTTTATTGTCAAGCGGTAAAGTCTATAAAAGTTAAAGTGTTTTGGTTTACATAAAGCCATGAATCTTTAGCAATTTGTCACGATGATACAAAATTTTTATGACCTCACCCCCCCCCCCCCCCGATACAAATCCTGGATTGGTCCCTGAAATTCATCGGAAGAGCTGAACCTATTCGTTGGCCATCACGATCACCAGATTTGACATGCATGGATTTCTTCTTCTAGGAGGTACTTAATCCTGGCATGGGAACTTCATCGATGTACCCCTTTACTGGAAACGTGAAGTCAGCTTGGCTCCTACTCTAAGATTTGTCCTTTTTGAAGTGTTGGCGTATTTAATTATACAGAAAGTATTTTAGTTTATTAAATTACAAACTTCTGTTGCATGAATCATGTTTTCCCATACAAATTTGATTACCCTTTATGTATTGCGAATTTTTTTTTAAATACAAAAGTGCAAAGAAGGATATATTTGGTTATAAAATTGTAAGTAATGCGCAATAAAGAGGTACTGACCGTTTTTAAGTCAAAAGCTAACCTATAATTCATATTTAAAACAAAAGCTAAGTATTATGAAAACAAAAGCAAATTTACAAGAACCGTAGCTAAATACTGAATTGTTATTTCTCAAATGGTGTAAATTCAGTAACTGATTTTTCTGTTTTTGTAGGTAAAAATAACTTTCATAAACATTAAAGAAAGTAAGATTGGGTAAAGCAGTAAAACATAATATAATGGTACGACAGATATATAAAGACACTAATATATTAGTACGTAAAAGTTAGAAATAAAAATCATCACAATATTAGAGGTTAAATAAATGAGCGAATTCCTAATATTTATAGGGATAAAGCGTTTGCTTTCTTTTTTAATTGTTAAGTTTAAAATAGTGTTAAACGTCAAACTAAAAGCGTTAAGTTTAAAAGAAATGTTTTCTAAAGAGTTCTGACTTAACATAAAAGGGTAACGAATATAACATATGTAAACGTCTATAAAAATATTGGTAAACCAATCTTAAACAAATTATAAATAAAATCATATGCGGATTTAGTTGTTATCCTGTCTATCATTAAGCTGTTATCCTGCTCGGCCACAGGATAACAACTCTTCTTGTTGTAAAGGCCTCATATTTTCTTTCTTGACATTTTCTCTGAGAGAAAACTAAAACTTTCCTAAAAAGAATGTAGTCAGCAAATTATATAATCCTACGCTGAATGATATCATAGATACAAAGGGTAAAAAATGGAAAGTCCAACTGACCCCTCTTACATAACGCCGGATGGAAACAGAAGTCTGAAGCAGCGATTAGAAACGACATCTGACGTCCTTTAGAGCAACAGTGGAGAGTCAGCGTTTTGAAAATGATCTGCTGAACTGAATACGACAATAGTACACGGATGGCATCTGCTTCTCAACTGTCTCAAGGTCTGTAGATAGAATAAGGGGATTTCCCAGCGCAATTGAATATGTTAACTTATTTAGAAGGAAAATGAAATCAGGTTTAAAGGCAAATATAGATAATCTTTACTTTTCTCTTAAATAACCAAACTACAGGAATCTATATTATTACTTAAATTCGAAAGTTAAAATGACATTTCACACTTGGAAGAAGACAGTTACAATATGAAAAACTGGAATTTTACAGGAGAAGCCATTCAAGCTTGCTTTTAGGCCTATTCCCCGTACTGCAAGACTGCCGTGACGGCTCTTTTTAGCATTAAATACTGAAACTGAAATTGTAACATTATGTTAGTTAGATTAACGTCCAGTTTTGAAGCAACACGAGTGTTACGAACTCCCCCACAAAAGTAAGGGAGGTCAGTCCGTTGAACCCTGTGAGGCCTGGCCGGATGGGGGAGGACCCTCCTTCGACCTTTAACCTTTTCTTGCAAGTGAGTTGCTTGCTGTGAGCGAGAAAGGTTAGTTCTACCAGCGACGCTCCCACTGTGAGGTGTCACAGATTTTTTAGGACACATGCTTGTGGAGCTGAAGAAAGAAACTCATGTGCACTCCGTTGAATGCCGACGAGAGGCACATTATAGTAATAGGTATATTTAGGAATGTTTGATGTACCATTATCTGATGCTAGTGTGTATACAACAATACGAAGATAGTATAACACATTGTATATAGATTGTGTTTTTATGAATATATTGATTTTGAGTTTATGTATAAATATTGAGTTATTTTAAGGAAAGGCATTATTATATTGAATTATTTTGAAGATATGAATTTGAAACAAAGTATTGAGCATTATTTTGAAATTGTATTTTTATAAGTATATATCTAATTTGAAATGATATATGTATAGATACACTGAATTATTTCGGGGTATTTTACTGAGAGTAGTTTAGGAATTTAAAAATTGAATATGGATTCTTTGAAAAAAAGGCGTAGTGCAGCCCGTATAAACTTCACTAAAACTGCTAATCTTCTTAAAGAAGAATTAAAGAAAGATGCATCGGATAAAGGCATTTTAAGAGTTAAATTGATTAGATTGCAAGAATACTTGAACAATTTAAAAGATTATGACGATAAGATAATCGCTTTATTGGCCGACAGTGCCGCCGATGAAGACGCGTTAAGCGCAGAAATGGAAGGCTGCGATAAATACCGTGACGAATTTCATGTTTTAACAGGGATTATGGATGAAAAATTGGAAAAGAACACTGGTAGGACTGGCAGCATTTCTGCTGACGACAGCGTAAGCAGCGTTACAGTAAAAGAGAAACGTTATAAACTCCCCAAGATTGAGATAAAAAGCTTTGACGGGGAATTGATTAATTGGTTGTCTTTTTGGGCACAATTTCGAAAAATTCACGAAGACGAGAGCCTAGAAGAATGTGACAAATTCCATTACCTTTTGCAGTCAATGCTGCCAGGTACCAGGGCTAGGGAATTGATGGAAAGCTACCCTTTAACTTCGGATAACTATCAAAAGGCTGTCTCGGCCTTGAAAGATAGATTTGGAAAAAAGGAACTGTTGACCGAAATTTACGTTAGAGAATTGTTAAAATTAATAATGTCTAATGTGCAGTCTCATGGAAAGGATAGGTTATCATTATCGAAACTCTTCGATAAAATTGAATCCTATCTTAGATCTCTAGAATCGATGGGCATAGACCAAGAGAAAAATGCAGCCTGGCTGTATCCTATGGTTGAATCCTGTCTATCGACAGATATTTTGCGTGCTTGGCAACGAAGCCCTCAATTCAATAAAGACGACAAGGAGAAGGAAACTCAGTCGCGCCTCTCCAACTTGTTAGAATTTTTACGAAAAGAGGTAGAAAATGAAGAGAGGGTCAAGCTAGTGCGAACCACTTTTGGAACTCCTTTTGTCCCTAGAGAAGAGCGGGGAGGGGGAGCGAAACCAAAAGCAGGAAAGGGGTCTGTCCCCACCTCAGCGGGTCTGTTTACAGCCAAAGGTCATAAATGCGCCTTTTGTGGTAAAGCTCACGAAAGCAAGGAATGCTTGATCGCTCGATCCTTATCGCTACAAGAAAGGGTCAATAAACTAAAGGAGGGGAAGTGTTGCCTCAAATGTTTATCTCCGGGGCATTTTGCCAAGGGGTGCAAAGCCTTCATTAGGTGTCTATTATGTGGTAAATCCCACCCTGTTATATTATGCCCTGATTTACCGGCAAAAAAGGAGCCAGAATCGCAGGGACAGGAACTTGTATCTGTGCAAAGCAATCTATCTAAACCTTCTTGCATGAGTGAGGTAGTATTGATGACCCTGATTGTGGAAATCAGTAACGGCGTAAGCAAGAGGAAAGTTCGCTGCTTACTAGATAGTGGATCACAACGATCTTATATTTTAAAATCCACCGCAGAGGCTTTAAATTTGAAGAGTACTTCCTCAGAAAATATTGCGCACACCTTGTTTGGGGGCGCTACTACAGATGCTAGATGCCACAAAAAATATAGTGTAAAATTGTCCCCATTAGGAAAAGGTACCTTGTTTGAATTTGATTTCTTAGAACAAGAGGTCATATGTGGCAATATGCCTCGTTTGCCCAAAGAGCAGATATTAAAAGAATTAAAAAGGCATAAAATTTGGATATCAGATTTAGGTGATGGCTGCCCCAAAATTGAAATGCTTCTGGGTAGTGATGTCTACGGCAAGGTAATCACAGGTGGAGTGAAACAACTTAAAGGGGGTTTGACGGCAGTCAACACAAAATTAGGTTGGACTATCTGCGGCGAACACACCTCTTCAAATAATGAAAATGGAGAACTTTCAACAATGTTGACGAGCAGTTTTTTTGTCCAAAACCTAAAGGCTAGTGAATTGTGGGAGCGAACTGACGATACACTTGTCATTGCACCTAAATTCGAGACAAAGTTAGACAGCCCGGCAAAGAGAAAAATTATCTCTCAGACACAGGGAATTTTCGACCCTCTCCGATGTTTAGCACCAGCTTTACTGCCTGCAAAGCTATTAGTACAACAAGCTTGGTCTACCAAAGCAGATTGGGGCACTCCTACAGATACAGATATTCAGTCAAAGTATATGCAGTGGTTGAATGAACTGAAAGAGCTTTCCAAAATCAAGATCCCCCGGCGTTTGGGGTACGGCTCTCCTGATCATTGGACATTACATGTTTTTTGTGATGCCAGTTTGGACGCTTATGCTGCAGTAATTTTTCTACGCAGTAGATGGTGGGAGGGTCCAGCTTTTCTGAAAGGCCCCCCAGAGTCGTGGCCTAATTGCGAATTTATTGCGGATGAAGAGAGTGCCAACTCCGAACTTAAAAAAGAGAAAGTACTGGACTTAACCGTCAAAACTGAAGTTCGCGAGACTGTTCCACTCATTCATCTGCCTTTAGATCGAATCAGCGAATCGGCAGTCATCGAGATCACAGGCATTGACTTATGTGGACCGCTCTTCATCAAGCCCAAAGCCAAAGCATGGATTGTTCTTTTCACTTGCGCTGTTTATCGTGCAATACATCTGGAAGTGGTGACATCATTGAGTACAGAAGCTTTCATTCAATCGCTAAGACGATTTATTGCAAGAAGAGGCCGTCCCACTACCATATACTCCGACAACGGGACGAACTTCACTGGAACTCACAACGCCTTAAGGGAAATAGACTGGGAGAGGATTGCGTCCGAAGAACCATTTTCTCCCATAAAGTGGAAATTCATCCCCCCTACCGCAGCATGGTGGGGAGGATGGTGGGAGCGCTTGATCGGCTCGGTCAAAACTCTCCTCTTACGAGTCCTTGGAAGATCTTCCCTCAATTACGAGGAATTGTTGACTGTCAGCTGTGATCTAGAAACAACGATCAATAGTAGACCTCTCACTTACCTTTCTTATGAGATGGAGGAACTTATGCCATTAACACCTTCTTTATTTTTGCAGGACCTTAAACAGACAGGTGTCCCCGACTTAGATCTTGTCGACTCAAGTAAGCTGAATATTCGAGTGAAACACTGTGACTCTATTAGAAAGGAGCTGAGGAGCAGGTTTCGGAAGAAGTATCTCAGTCAACTTGTTCAAAAGGCAAGCGTAAAAGGTCAGTCTCTGAAGACAGGTGACGTTGTCCTCGTGGGGCTGGACAATAGAAAGCGCATCGACTGGCCAATGGGAAGGGTTGAGAAAATCTACCCAAGTAGAGATGGCTTTACCCGTGTAGCCCGAGTTACAACAAAGACTGGTTCCCTGGTAAGACCAATCCAAAAACTATATCTTTTAGAAGTTTCGGAAGTGGGTGATCCTGTCCTCCAGATCAAACCAGAGAGACGGTCTCGTTACGGGAGACTTTTACAACAACCTAAGAGTCACATGTGAACTCTTTATTTTATCAGAAACTTTTCAGCCACCCTAAGAGACAGTGAACACTAACTGGGTGAAAAATGAACTGTAAATAGTCAAAAATGTAGAGACTCTAAAATTATGATATTTGTGTGTACAGTAAATTTAAATATTATGATTGTACAGTATATGTTTATATGTATTATATGTATTACATTTAATCTGGATTTACGATTTGTATATATAATTTCTCCTTTTTTATTATTTAGCATGTTTTTTCTCTTGTTGCAGCGGCAGATCATGTTAGTGCAGAATTTATTGTACTTTCCTAACTATATTTTTTTGCAGGATTTTAGTTAAAATTTTTTGTAGTTCAGTTACTGATAATTATCCATGATATGTATTAGTGTATTCTCTTTTATTTTCAGCAGCAGATGTGTTTTGTGAAAAGTTAGGATAAAATTAATAGATATATTGTGTACCTACTTTTGATTAAGCTGAATTTGATTAAGATTTTACTTTTGAATTTATCAGTATTGTGTAAACTGAGATTCTGCATTTGAGTTTTAAATTTATCAGTATTGTTTAAACTGAGATTTTGCATTTGAGTTTGAAGTTGTAAGTATTGTTAGATTTTGTATGCAAAATCTAAGGTGGGAGGATGTTACGAACTCCCCCACAAAAGTAAGGGAGGTCAGTCCGTTGAACCCTGTGAGGCCTGGCCGGATGGGGGAGGACCCTCCTTCGACCTTTAACCTTTTCTTGCAAGTGAGTTGCTTGCTGTGAGCGAGAAAGGTTAGTTCTACCAGCGACGCTCCCACTGTGAGGTGTCACAGATTTTTTAGGACACATGCTTGTGGAGCTGAAGAAAGAAACTCATGTGCACTCCGTTGAATGCCGACGAGAGGCACATTATAGTAATAGGTATATTTAGGAATGTTTGATGTACCATTATCTGATGCTAGTGTGTATACAACATGATCTCCAGGTCGACAAGGAAATAAAGATGTTGAAAATACTAGATGTCATCATTTGGAACGTAGATAAGTACTTTATCAATTATTACATTTTTTAAGTCAAAATAAGTTAAGAATTCTCCTGATGATCTTGTGTGAAATAGAGACTTTTCCACAACGAGGGCTATTTTGGACGGACCTCGTCATTTTGAACTGCGGTCAGATGACGAGGACGACACTTGAGCCCTCTCCAAACTTCCGCGCCACACCAGAGAGAGGACGTTTGTCATATGATTTAACGTGCAACAGGCCCAATACACGACGGATCTTCAGTGGAATCGAGACTGGAGCCCTCCTGCCGAGCTCAAACATTATGTCTCCAATAAATATATGGGATCCCCCTCTCCCTCAAAAAAGTTTATCTATATGAAACACCCACTTTTCAATTTTTACATTCTTTAGAGAAAGTATTGGAATCGACTAAAAATTCAACTTCCAGATTTCTCCACGTTTAAGACCTTCCTGATTTCGAAAAACAAAATTTTGGAATTATGTCTGTCTGTAAATGATAGATCACCTAGCTTGAAAAATGAAATATGGTAGGTGGTCTTTATACCAAAATTATAGATTTCTCTGAAATTTTGCATGAAATGTTTCATAAGGAAATTTGTCTGTTCCTCTGCATATTAATAAGATAACACAATAACGCCACTACCTAGATGCTGGGCCGGCCTTTAATTGCTCCAAATAGGGCCTCGCGCCAGAGTTAAAAAAAAATGTACTCAAACTAATTCAAATTAAAATTAAGTATCGTTTAGATTTCATAACATCATCCTTAGGATTTTTTAAATTTATGTTTTAAATTCGATTGCAAACCAATGTTGTCAACATTTTCTCTTACATCTGGCTGACACTGTTTCAGAAGTGAACATTCATGGCCAACTTTCCCTACTGTAAAACAAAAATAAAATAGAAGGGTAAGAAGTATTGAGTTGCTTATAAGGGATGCCGCTTTTACATGGAGAGAAACAGGCGTTGCACTGACATTCACTCTCCAGCCCCAAGTCAAGAGAATGTCATTGTTTTGTAGAGACGACTGGGTATTTTCGTTTCCTTTTTGTTAAACAGGGACATGCAGCAAGTTTACTAAACAGCGACAGCTTTTGACTATTCCAAGATATTTGCAGTTTTTCAAGACAGCCAGCTGAAGCTCGTGAAGTGTTGACACATACTAAAGTAGATATGTTTTTAATTAAGAAGACAATTATTCTCATTCAACAAAATTCTTTATTATGTTTTCTTTTAGATTATTTAGAGAGAAATCATCAATACGGCGTTCACCGCTTAACTTAACAGCCCGAGAATACTCGTGCATCGAATTATCGAAATTTTAGTCTTATAAACTAAAATTGAATCATTAATTAGCTTTATAATTTGACACAAAAAATTTGTAGGATCCATAAGCATCTTAAGTATCCTATGCCTTCTTAGATGAATGAAAACGACAGCCCCTTTCCAAAACAGGAGGGGTCATCTTATTAGATAGCAAAGAAAACTATTCAGTTAAGTGGTTAACTTAACATCTTTTAGAATTAAACATTATTAAAATTATTTTTTAAAATTTTTAGCAATAAATAATATTAAGTTATTTATCAAAAATCATATTATTTATTTAATATGCATTATTTATCAAAACTTAAATAAATCGGGGTTATCCAAAATTGTTTCCAATTGTGCCCCGCATATCCTAAGGCCGGCCCTGCCTAGATAGATGAAATTTGGTATATGGTTTTATCGCCAGAATTGTAGATATGCAGGGGAGAGTGGAGTAAAACTGGGTAAATTGATTCTGTCGCTATTAGTTTTCTTTTCTACTGAAGAGACTCTGAATTATACTCCACTAATCAAGACGAAAGAATGGTCATAGTGGCCGCGTCATTGCTGTTGAATTTGCTGCACCTGTGAAGGTTTATTTATTTTAAGACGTCAATTCTCTAATGTTCGTTTGTTTATAAACTACCCTTACTTAATAATCATTGCAGTTATAAAAACTATAATTAGTTCAGCATATTATATGTTTACTAAGGTTTATACCCTATCAAACAATAAAGATTTAGTCGAATAATTGCGTGGCTCCATTTCGTTTTTTATAACCTCTGCACTCGGGGTGAAACCAGGTACATTGGTGATTCTTTCGCTGAAGACGATAAAAACACATAAGACATTGACTGTTTATATTTTAATGAGGTATTTTCTAATTTAAATAAATGAAAAGGGTTATTCCAATGCAGAAACTTTATTAGCTGGGCCCACGAAAGCTGCAGCGGCTTGGAGGAAGAAGATTACTATTTCACATGTGCATTTTGTAACTAATATTCTTAAATTGTCATATAAAATAAAAATGTCTATTATTTTTGTACTGAAAATCTAGTTTTCCTATAAAGTTATCATGTGTACTCGGTTTTACCACACTAGTGGGGTAAAATCGGATGGTATGACTCTTTTTATAAAAAAAATCATTAATAAAAAAGTAATAAAACTATGACTTTTCAGGAATGATATATTGTACTCCGTTAAGCAATGGATATTTTGATAAAATTTGACAAGCTCTATGTCGCATAATTTAGCTCCAACAGGCCTTTAAGACTTAGCTACCCGGTTTTATTCCACTTTCCACTATCAAATTTCGAACCATTTCTGTCTGCAGGTTGACCGTCTTTCGGTCTGTATATTCGAGTGCATGTGAATGCGATTGCTCAAAAACGCAATGTCTTAGATAAATTAAATTTGAAATGCTGTGAGCAAAACTGTCGATCTGTATCACATTTTAGAGCCAGTCGGTCGAAAGGAAAACATCCAGAATGCGTACTCGTTTTTCTCCATTAGACCACGAAGCCCAAAATGCGTTATATAGTGTCATTAAACGAAAACGTAGAGGGAAGATCAATCCCTCGACTATAGATGTTACTGATTTCCCTCGACTATAGAAAAACCATAAACCTTGTCTAATGATAGTCGAAAGAATAGATCTTTGCGCGAATCAGTGAATGAATTTGTAAGTAATTAGTAAATGCTCGGCAAATGAAAGGGAATGGGGATTTCAGCTTCAATATTAGAATTTAAATTCTGCAGCATGAAGTTGAAATCCGCAGTATGAAAATAAAGAGTATTTGAATTTTAAATGTTCTTCACGTTTACTGCTTTAAAAATATTTTAAGGTTATGTTTGTTCGATACAATGAAAGAAGTTTATATCTATTTGCAATACTGAATTTGAAAGCGGGGTGGGTTATTTAAAATAAGATCATTTAATTCTATTGTAAAAATTATTTATAGGCAAATAATTACGAACGAAACAAAAAGGCTTAACAGGTAAGAAAAATATAATATAATGAATAAAATGTGAAGTAAAATGTTAGAAATAGATTTTTAGATTCAACTTCGGTCTGTAACACATTTCAAAAGTTGCGACTGAACATAAAATAAATCGAGGTCTGCATGCGAAGTATATTCTCTCTGAAAGAGCACCAAGGCAAAAACTAATAATTAATAATTGAATAAAGCTCCATTACTCGAATATAATTATTTTATCCTGAAAGAAAATTGTATCTTGTGTATAAGTAACTCTAGTAAAATACATCAGAATTGACTTTATTTTTAACCACAATTCGGTCCTCTTTTTCCTTTTCCAAATTTTATAGCAAGGATTGTGAAACCAGAAAAAAAGCAGGAATGTTTCTCCTCGACTACTTTGTATTTTTCCCAAGATATGGCGCGTTTTATTCTCGGCAGTATAGTGAAGAAAAACTTATATGCAATTCAGGCGTCTTCCCTTTAATCCAGAGATTCCCCAAACTTTTTTCACTCGCGTATCCCTTGATTAATCTTTTTTATTTTCGAGCACTCCTTACTGATATATTCCGTCACCCTCCCCCCCGGGCACAAAAAGCTCTTACTAATAACGCCAAGGTAAGAGACACAAATGAACATAATAAAATTTGTAGAACTGATTTTTGATTTTACATTTTATTCCATTTGTTAAAATAGTATTAGTTCAACGTCAAAACGAATGAAAACAGCATTGAAATAATTTCGCATTGACTTATGATGAGAGCCAACAATTACTCGATTACTAGATATTATTTTTTTTTCTTATTTCGCGAAGTGGCTTTCGGATTCGTACAATTTTCACTTTCATTTTTCATACGAACTCGAGAAAAGAAACTTCTTGAATATTTTGAAATTTTATGTTTTCCGCCTTTACCAAGATCACTTTCGCGTACCCCTAACCGTTCCCAACCCCGGGGCACGCGTATCACAGATTGGCAACCTCTGCTTTAATCAAATAGGTCTAAACTTTGGAACATACCTACAGTTTTGGTGACAAGACCACATAATAAATTTCACTTATCTAATTAGTTGACTTTTTGAGTTACCATTTTTGCTGCTTCGTAGTATAATGAAGAATACCGAATATGTATTTTGGATATCTTCCTTTGATCGACTGCGTCCAAAATTTGATCAAGATCCACATTTTTGGTCTCAAAATTATCATACACTGTAAAAAAAATCCCGTAAAATTTACGGTTTTAAACTGGCAGCTGGGTTGGTTGTGCAAAACCGTAAAAGTTACGAAGTAAATCCGTAGGGACAACGGTTTTTTACCATACAGGAACAAGTTTTTCCCGTAAAAGTTAGGAAGTAAATCCGTAGTCACAACGGTTTTTTACCGAATGAAATCAAGTTTTCTCCGTAAAAATTAAGTCATCGAAGTAAGTGACGTCATCGACTGAGTTGAGTTATTTTTCTCCTTCTGTTCGAGTTGAGTTGAAATTTGCTGATGTGTATTATCAATTAGGAATATTAATTAATCAAGGCTTAATTATTAATTTCAATTAATTTAATTTTAAATTGAACTTACTTGGACGATTTCGATGCAAGATGGTGACAAAACTTCTAACTTCTCCGAGACGGGGATCGAAACCACGTTCATAGAAATAAAATGCAGTCGCTCTAACCACTAGACCACCGGAGACTTCATAAAATGAAGTAAAAATAATCTATTTGAGTTTTAAAGTCACTATAGCTCTAGTGGCGCCACTTAGTGGTGTAAAAATCAACTATTGCCAGAACACGTGTTTTAAGGTTAGCTTTCATGAGTGACAACAGGTTACTGCAACATGTGTAAACAATAGCGGAGATGGAACCCTATTAAAAACATGAAATGAATGCAATAAAATTACATTTAAGAAAAGGAAAAGTTATCGTACGGAAAGCAATACCGTATGACGAAAAATAGAATTTGAACTGACGGTTTTAAACCGTTTATCGCTGGAGCGGAAAACGATGAAAAACCGTTTTGTCAACAAAACAACTTTAAATCGTCAAATATACGGAAAAAGTCCGGGAAAAAAACGGATATTTTTTACAGTGTACCAAATTTAATTTATCGAAGTCATTGCGCTTCTGAGTTATCACATTCATAAGCACACAAGCAGACAGGCCGAAAGAGGTCAACCTGTTGATGGATTTGGTTCAAAATTTGGTATATATCTTCGATTCTGGTGATAAAACCATATGCAAAATTTCATCCATCTAGGTAGTGGTGCTTTTGAGCAATCGCATTCACATGCATCGCGCTTTGCACCCTTAGTGACAGTTAGTCAAATATAATGCATATACCGAGTTGCATCTTTCTACCTCGTTGCGTTTTTGAGTTATCGTGTTTACATGCAAACAGGCAGACAGATTTCGATTAAACAGATGAGACAGATTTCGTCCAAATTTTGATAAAAAAACTACAATTTTGGAGTAAAGACCACACATCAGATTTCAACCTTCTAATTCGTTGCGTTTTTGAGTTATCGCAACATTGCGTTTTTGAGTTTGTCTATCAGTGTTTGCAGACATACTGATAAAGAAACATAATTTCAAAAGTGTTTCTTTCGGTTCAGGGAAGCCTAAAACGTGGAGATTCCTGAAAATCTCGAGGTCGAATTTTTTAACAATTACAACACTTTCTGTACTTCGTATATGTGAAAGTAAATGTTACCGGGAAAGATGAAACAAAGAAAACAATGGAGCCTAGATGGTTGGCGCTCTAGCTCTCGGTTTATTCGTTTTCAGTATTTTTAAAAATATTTTCACTTTATTATTCGTGAAGAGAAAACAACTCGAATTTAATGTATACTATTTAATTTTGTATTCATTTCTTTTGTTTAGAATTAGCTTTTCAGCCAATAAATAAATCGTTAAATGTTATTTAGTATCTGCTTTTGCAAGAATTTTAGATTTAAAATGTACAAGGCACTTCATTTCATACGTGTAATTCATTTCTTGAGAAGCAGTTTCCGTAGAACGGCCTGTTTCTATTCTGATGCCTATTCTTTTACTATTTGGTACGATAATTGCGAAATAGTTTTACTATGACAATCGGAAAAGGATGAAAAATTTGTGTTTAATGGTTAAAATTTAGAAAGATAGAAACGCTTTCGGATGATGAATTGTTTTTAGTGCTTTATTTGACATCACGTTGTTTGAATTTTTTATTTATCGTACCACTCCCTCCCAAAAATAACAATCAGTTGAACGATGATAGTTAATATATTACAACAACTGTAGAGTTTTTTGAAAATAATTTTTTCATATTGTATATGCAAATATTCAGACACAAAATAATTCGATTTCTCCAGGAGTAAATGAAAACAGCTTTAAATCAAGCATTATATTTTTAAACTTGCTTGAAATTTAAATTATTTAATAAAGTGGACGTCGGTTAATTCGAAGTAGACCGGACCACATCAAAAATTCGATTTATCGTAAAATTCGAATTAAGAAAACCTGGATCACGAAAGGAAAAAAAAAATCAGAGTAAACGAAAATTTTGAAAGTAAAATTGACCTGTTCAATCTGTGATTAACAATTCAAAAATAACAAAAAATTAAATTAAATTTTGACTTCGAATCAACCACAATAAATTCGAATTATAGAAGACATTAAGTTAATGGGGTATTCAAGGGACCAGAGAAAAAATCCGAATTACCGATGAATTCGAATTATCCCACTTCCACTTCCATTATATGATGCTGAAATCTTCACTGATTGAATGATCCAAATAATATTCTGAAGTGTAATTTACGGTTACAATATCAGCTGCTTTATTCAATTAAATTTTGCAACTGTGAAACTTCCACTAGTGGTGGTATCAGCAGTAAAGCAAGGAGGCGTTCTTGGGGATGTTGCTGAGCAGGGGTAGAGAGAAGGGAGTTGAGAAACCTGCTCCTCTCGCGTCGCACAGAAACAAGAATCTATTTCCTAATGACGGCTCTAAAAATATAGTCGGTGCTCCTAGTTGCCATGACAACGGAGGCCGTCTTGGAGGTTGGCGTCCTTGGGTGGAGGATGATATAGCGCAAGGATTTCATTTCATGGTCTAGGTTTGTCTCTCGCGTGTCTATTCCAGAACAGATTCCCCTATTGGCATTACATGAGGGAAGTTCTCTGAGGGATGAGCGCTACCCTGGTTTAAAATGACCTATTTATGAAAATTGAATACGGTTTGTTTGAATCACTTATACCTACGCTATTATTTGAAAAAGAGCTAAATTGTTATTCTGAATCCTTTAGAGATGTTCTGTTACTTACGAGTAAATGAATTTAAACCATCTTGAATTTTTTAAAAGCAATTTAGTGACTTTAAAGGGGATTAACCTATTTCCACTTCACACAGTTAATATACTCATATAATAATAATATAGATCCGTTCAGCATTTCATTTGTTCTTAGTCGTTCAATCAGTTACCAGCATATTTTACCGAAAATAAAAGTAATTCTTTTCATCGTCTTCAATTTTAATAAAATTATCAATTGTTAAGGCGTAGGGGGAGAGTCGCCGAATATGCTTAGGCACTTAGATTGGACCGGTAGCATAACTTGAATTCATTTAAATATTTGAGCTGTAAACTATGTTGTAACGATGTAAATGTGATGAATGAAATCATTTTTCAGAGAAAGCTCTTCGTGGTTACAATTAGAGAAGAAGTGCTTAAATTTAGGTAAAATCAATTAATTATTTTAACAAAACACAAAAAGCCCTTACGCTATATTAAAGTAACTAGCAAAATTGGTTATTATATCCTTAGTTTTAGGAAATTTGTTTGGATACAGTTCACTATAATAATTTTACTGTAGTAATTACAGAGAAGATTAAGAGGGTTTTTTTTCTCTTTTTCGTTTTTTTTCCAAAAGTTGCCAAAATTGGACCACAAACAGATGCTTAAATTGGACTATTTAATCAAAGGGACTTGAATTAGAGGAATAGCTCAGAAAGGAGTTATAATCATTAGTAGTCCTCATAAATTGGAAGTAGAAGAAACCAAATAAAAAAAATCAATAAATAGACATTAAAGACATCAAATTTTGGTTCAAAAAGAATAAAAGGCAAGTTTATGCATCATACGTGAGAAAACAAAGGAAGAAGAGGAAGTGATACTGTGCATAAAATGTCATAGTTCCTATATTGTGTGCTGGTGTGAATTGGAGAAATATTTTTGCTTTAATTGTGCTCAAAGAAATGTGTAGTCCAACCCAGGAAACCTGCTTCCATAATTGGATCGATGATACAATTATTTTAAATTTATTTTCCTACTTTTAAGTTCTGAAGACAAATAAAATACAAAAAAATTTACTACTTGTTTTTCATTAAAATTATTTCTTTACCACAGTAAATTAACAAAAGTCCTGGCAGTCCTAATTCAATAGCTTTCCCTACGTTATTCTGGCGTATTCGGATATTTTTTTCTTCATTATAATATTCCCACAGAATATTAAGTCTTTTTCTACGATAGTAAGATTCCATCTTTTCTTCGAAGTTGTTAAAAGGCGTTTATATATATAGAAAAATTTTGATTGGAAAGATGATAGAACCCATAAGTTAAACGAATCTGCAATGGGAAAGTCTATGACTGTTAGATACCACCCACAATTTATACAGTTTTCAAAACATTTAGATATAATTCATTAGCTTGTCCTAATTAGAAGTCCAAAATTTACAAGTCAATTAATAGTAAAACTTTCTTATATTTCCCCTCTAAATAATTGTACATAAGAGAGGGTTGCCGAATTTGGATTGTCGCCTCGATTGCACTTGTATCGTAACCTCAATTCTATTAAATAATTGGACCGTAAAATAGGCGACTTCTGTGGAATCACTTTTTAGCGAACTACTACGTGATGCAGTTAGGGAAACCAATGAAGTATTTTCAGAAAAGATTAATAATTCTTACTTGTTATTATATTCTCAGAGAAGAAACTTGTTTGGCTAAAATTTCTTATAATAATTTTATTACAATAGTTTAAAAATAAAGTTAGGTGGGTTTTTTTGTTCTTGTCCAATATTTGCTCAGATGAATTGCCTGAATTGGACTAGTAAAATCCAGGGGAATATTATTTCAAACCAAAGGAACAGCCCAGAAAACAGCTATACTGACTCATTGTTCTCATAAATTGCCAAAGAAATGGAAGAAGCCAAAGCAAAAAAATGACAGTAAAGGGATATTAAAGACACACAAAAAGAACAAAAAACAAAGGCTACGTAGTTTTTGTATCATATTCGAGAAAAAAAGGGGTAGGAGAGGAAGTGCCTAAAATGTCATACTTGGGTTCATGCATTGTGTGCTGGTGTGAATTTCAGAATAAAAAAAATACTTTTGCTTTAACTCTGCTGAAAGAAATTGCTGTTCCAATTTGGGAAACCAATTTCTTTAATTGGATCAATGACACAATTTGAATAAACTATATAGTTTGCTTCAATGTGTATTTCTTTAATAGTAATTTTACATTAAAAATTGCTTACGTAATCCAAATAAGGCAACTTTCTACTAACTAAGCAATTTAGAATAATAATGGCAAATCAACGCTTCGCAAACAACACCACCTATCTCAATTTTCCAAATTTTTGAAGAAGAAGCTGAATTTTTTTGCAACCAATAACGAATATTTCTGATTTTTTTCACGGCTTACATGAACATGTGGCCTTATGTTCATACCAGATGTGAAAAAAGAAAAGAAATATTCGTTTTTAGTTGCGAAAAATTCAGTTTCTTCTTCCTCTTCTAAAATTTGGAAAATTGAAATAGGTGGTGTTACATGTTAAGCGACGAAAAACTTCACAGATTTATTCAAATATTTTATTGTTGTAAATCAAATGAATAATAGTAAATAGTAAAGTAAAACATTTCTAGAGTATATTAAGATACTCTATCGAAAAAAGTGAATCTGAGAAATTAATGACAAAGGCTTTTTAACAACTGATAAAAATAATCTCAAAATTATAACACAAAGTATTGTAATCGTTAAATAAATAAATAAATAAAATAAAATAAAATAAAATAAAATAAAATAAAATAAAATAAATAAATATAAACCCAGATCTCGAGATTTCGATGAATCTCAACGTTTCAGACCTCCCAGAATCCCTGTAGAATTATATCTATCTGTAAATTCGGGAACTAAAAATCGCAACTAGCTGGACGGATGAAATTTGGTGTGTGGTCGTTACATCAAATTTTAGATTTCTATCAAATTTTGGACCTAGTCCGCCTAAGGGAAGTCTGTCTGACTGTCCGTCCCTGCTCATGTGAATACTATAATTCAACAACGCTGCAAGCAGTGGCGGCTCGTCCATCAGAGCTGCAGTCCCCCTCCCTTGAAATTTTTTTAAAAGCTTGTATTTTCGTTTTTATTCTAATTGACTTACTTTTTCACTTAGAGAGTTCAATGGTTAACAAAAATAGCAAAAAAAGCAATGAAAAACGCAAAAGGAAGATGGAAAATCAATCAAGAATTAAGAGAGAGACAGACCAGAGCTGCATAGAGTTTTGCCCCTCCCAGGTATCAAAATTCGCTCACTGAGCAACGCGGAGAGCTCTCGGGAGAAAAAAGCAACCCTTTCTCCCATTGAAATTAGATGTCCTTGAGCTGCGTTTTCCACAGCTCTCGATCAGCGTGACTTCTCAGTAGTCTAGTCATTAAGTAGTTTTTTTTATAAATCAAATTCTGGAGGAGTTGTAATTTCTTGCTCCTTTATGTTTTTTGAGGTGTGATTACAAATCTGAGGTTTACCACCAAAAAAATTTTTATTGGAATTTTAGTTATAGCCAAAAAACATGAAAACTTTTTCCCAGTTTTTTGCTTATAATTCAAAAACTACCAATTTTTTTGTCTATCATCATTATATACAAAAATAATCAGCACAAAATTTCCTACAACTTACGTCTATACAACTATTGCAGCACTGCTTGTTTCTGCACTGAGAGCCGCCGCTGGCTTCAAGCTAGATGTATGAGATTTGGTATATGACCGATAGATGCTTATCAAAAAGTTTAGATCAAAGTTGTCCTCGGGTTGACGGTCTGTCTATTCATGTGTACGTAAATGCAATAACTCCAAAAAAGTTGTTAGTTAGATAAATGAAATTTCGTATCTTGTCTTGTCACTAAAATGCATCACATTTTAGAGCAAATTGATAAACGGAATTTTTCTTCACAATACATGCCATATTGCGCAAGTATGTGAGACCTCCTGGTTATTTTATTTTGGGTGTTATCTGTCTGAAAAAGCAAGTAAGTATAAATCATGTATATAAGCTGAAAATAATCTCAACTGTGTTCCTAAGTAAAATCATGTCATTCCCATACTTTTGAAGAGAAAGCGCATTAAAATTGAGCATCTCAACAAACTATGAGCTTTTTCTGACTTGTTAATATATATTCTGGATTTTTTCTCACTTTTCAATTGGCATCCCTGGGGGCGAGTCCGTGGATGAGAAGCCTCCATATAAAGAAACGGGTTCTCTTTCTCCTGGGGGTACAGTAATGGTGGGGATCGAGTTACTTCCCTATCCGTGATACGTACCTCCTATGGGAGGAGTCGGCCCGTGACCAGTGATGGCTACTAGGACTCGAGCTATTGCAGAGACTGTCATTCAGTGTCCCCTGATACCAAGAGCAACTCTGTTAAGGTTACTTTTGAATTTGGATAGATGAAGCACATCTCCATGTACAATGCTTTAGAAAAAAAATGCAACATCAAGTATCAGTCAAACGGATGTATATTTCTGATAAATTATGGTCCTTTAACGAATCTACCTAAATGAGTTGATACAAATTATAATTCAAAGATGATCAAACAACAATTACATATGAAGGCCATTGTTCTAAATCAACAGACACTCTTGGTTTTAACATGTGATAGTTAGCTTTTGAGTAACGAACTATGTTCGGATACGTTTTGAAGCCTATGTCTATGTATCTGAAAGGAGAAAGCGTTTTTACTTTCTCATATACGAAGTAAATAAAGCGAATCCAAAAGTAAAAATCGAAAACATTTCTATATCTTTAGTTCCCTAATAAAAGTAGATTTTAGAAGCTGTTTTTATTAACTTTTTTTGCAGCAGAACTTGATATTCAAAGCATAGGCTTCATTAACTATTGTACTGATTTCTGAAGTCCACAGACGATTTCATCAGAACGACGCTATTGTCAAGGTCCTTAATCTCAGAGTTCTGGGGACCTAGTTGCCCTCCCGCTGGTGGAAGCTTAGAGAGGGGGTGACAGCTCCTTGTCATCTGACCGTGGTTAAAAATGACCGTCCCAAATGTCCGTCGTGTTGCTTTCATATGACTAAACTAAATAAACTCAGACTTCCAAGTGGCGAAGAGAAAGAGTCAATTACCATGCAACAAATTGAAGAGTATTAAGGAGCGTTATAATAGCTAAAATGTTTTCTTAAAGTTCTAATAATTTTTGTTAGTTTCTGTATTCTTGCCATTCGTTCTTAACTAGCAAATAATACTGAAGTTTAGAAATTTAATTTTGCATTATGTTACCACAAACAAAGAAAATAAATGTTGATATTTTTTAGACCTAAATAACCTTTTGCTATGTATAAAATGCTTTCGTGGTTGTAGTCATTAACGAGCCGAGTTATTAACTAATTTTCTTTTATTATCCAGATATTGAAGTCATTTTTAAGGAGAGTTTCAGACATCTTAGTTTAAGTTTTCAAGTCAAAAGAGAACAGAAAATTCCTGTATTTTCTCAGGTAGGGATTTAACATATAGGCAAGCGATCAAGGTGAAGGGAATATTAGAAATTTTTACTAAATTGCGTAAGTGTTTTAGGGAAAAGTATGGTGCCAACAAGTCGTTGATTTCGCGATTTATGTGGGCGCGTGGAAGTAATTAGAATATTCTTTTAGTAATAAATATGTCAAAACGCGAGATTTAATATACCTCCAGCGCGGGAAATAAAACAAAATTGGAGGTTAAGAAAAGTGATTTTGGAATACATTAAGACTTTATAATATATAATATTAGAATTTAAAGCAAAATTAAGCGAGATTATTACATGTATATACATTAATTTGCTAGTATTAATTGGCAAGATGATGTGTGAAGATTACGGTGATGATTAGGGACCAAAAATGCATATCAAAATGATCTCACATATATTTTCAGCTTTGGAAAGAATGTGTGACCGGAAGCTATAGTCCGATTTTGGTAATATTTTTAATTGCTCTTAAGAAGTTAAGTACTTAAAAATAAGATGACCAACCGTCCCCCTTTTGTAAGTTCGGTCCTCCCTCGAAAAGTATACAATATAAAATGTTCAAAAAGTTTTTATTATGCATTTATCATATTATAGTGTATTCTGTATTATTATTGTAATGAACAAAATCTTTCTTTAATTTACAACATTTTTTATCTTTAATTTATTTGTATCTTCCCTTTCATCGGAAAAAAGTTGGTCACCTTATTAATAATAAAAGCTATAGTAAATAGATAGAGAAAATTTTTTAAATCACCCAAATTAATGAATTTTTTTCTCTTTTTATTCTCACAAATTCGCAAATTTTTCGACTTGGAAAAAAAATTGATTTTCTTCGGCCCACCCCACTAGGCATCCATTTCCCGAATATCCTTATCGAAAGAATGGAAAATTCCTTTTCTGGTCACCACGCAGCTTATTAAAATTCATCTCCACCTACCTGAATAATTATTTTTCACTAGTCTTTTTCTTTCTAACGTTTTATTTAGTTAATTGAAGTCAATATTGTCCTTGTCTTTTCTTCTATAATCCTATCATACCCGTTTACTACGTTCCTTCCACTCAATTTAGACTTTCTTTAATATTCATATACTAACAGGAATGTTGCTTAAACTTTTGGACACGAATGTGTGGTTTTGTAAAATCCGTCGATGTGTGTTTTTAAAAACTGAAAACTTACGACTTTGATCTTGGCCTTTCCATCGTCAGATGTAGGTTTCATAGATTTCGAGAGCCCTTTCCTAGGCGGAAGGATTTCGTTAACGAATCATTGAAGAGAAAAATTTAAGTTTCGTAATGAATTCCTTATTGAAGGCTGCTCACAGGGAAATGATTCATTTCCGTTTCTCGACGATTTGACCCAGAAATGCACTCAGCCCAACTTTCGAAAACTCCTTTCGCTGTGTTAGTTTACTTCCACTTATTCTGAAACCTGTAATGGCATTGAACATAAACCCGTATTGGTTTCAAGCAATTTGAAATAACTGATGCGAACGGATTATCCGCTCAGACTTTATATGATATTTTTGCATCTTTCATCTTATTAAGAAATGAAGAGAGTTTTTTTTATGACTTGTTGCATTTTGTATGTTGAGGGTTCGAGCAGTGGGGTAGCTAAAAGGGGGGCTACCAGCCCCTGGCAACACCTCGAAAAGGGTGGCAAAATTAGGCAGCAGTAAAAAAATTTTATATTTCAGAAGAGCAAAGGCATAGTTTAATCATTGTGTATACTTCAAAAAACAACTAATATAAATGTTAACAACATAACCACTTCTTCGTGATAAATGACTGCGTTAAAAGATTCAGAATCCGATGGATCGAAATAAGCAGGATTTATTTACAACATGGTTTATTATACATGAAAAGCAGAATCACAGTGAGGAGAAAATGTAAGTCACTTATATACAGGGTGTTGCCGAATTCGACCGACAAATTCAGAGGGGTGATAGTAGGCTTCAAGAGGATGAAAAATCGCCATAGAACATAGGGTCCCAAACGACGTTTAGTCGGTGAAAATCTCAAAAATAAAAAGGGGAAGAGAATTGTTGGAAACTGTTAAAAATTAATAAAAAAACTAATAATGTTTCAACTATGAATTTTTTAAAAATGAAAGCTCATTTTAAAAAGTTTTTTTTCAAGTATTAACACGCCGGTTTGGTGATCCAGGGGGTTGTAAATTACTGAAAACGAAAAATTAATTTAGAGCCATTATCCGCAAAAATATTAAAACTTGAAGAAAAATAAAAGCATGAAATTGTAAGGAATTTCACACTCTTTAATTTGCTTTAAAAGGCAGACAATAGGGATTCATAATGATACAGTGAAACGGCGAATGGAAAACATTAATAAGGCAACCAATCAGCTCTATTTCAAATGACGTGATGTTTCTGAAACTTAGTGATGTAATGTGCGAATACTCTAATCCAACAATTAATTCGTATTTTTCAGCTTCTGTCGGAAAATTGCCATGAAAGACTGGTGGTGGACGCGACCTCTCTGTAGATATTGAGGGATTACGTTACTAATAAAATGTTTTTCCTTATTTTCAGGTTTATGCGCCCTGTGTAAAAGAAGGGGAGCGTTCGCTCTGAGCGGCAAAAGTTGCAGCTATGTCACTGGCGACAATGATTGGTTGATACCAACCAGTTAGGAGACAATTCAGATCCATTTTTATGTCTTTTGTTGCCCTTCATTATATTGCTATCAAATTGTTATTGAAATGATTTATTTCCAGAAGTATCGTATAAAAAGGATATTAATATTGTCTTCTTGACGGTATGCATCAGTTCCCATCTTTTCTAGTTTCCTTTGCAGTAGTTGATTAAAGCTTAATTACAGTAATTCGCTCTCTTTTGTGAAATGTAACATAACTGTAGATCAAACCTTTTTTCTCTCGGTTAGTCTTTTGAATTTTGAGTAAGTATAAATTTCAGTGTTTTCATGTTTCATTCGCAATTCATTTTAATTTAACTTGGGGCCGTGGTCAGGTCCCGGCTTTGAGGCAGGAGGGTTTCAGGTTGGAAACCCGATTCCACTGAAGATCCACCGTGTATGTGGACCTGTTGCTCGCTAAACCATATGTAGTGGCCAAATGCCCTCTGGTCCACTCCCGACCCTATACCCTTTTTGGTCCAGTGTGAGCATTCTCCCGCTAGTGTGGTGCGGAAGTCTGGAAAGAGGGGTGGTAGCTCAGGTGTCGTTCTCGTCATTTGACCAGGGTTCAAAATGATGAGGTACGTCTCAAAACAGCTCACCTGTTGCTTCAAAACTGGACGTTAGTATAACTAAACTAAACTGTACTTTAGCTTATCGTATTAATTCGATCCCGCCGCCCAATTTTAGAGATTTTTTAAAAAACATTTTGTCCGTGATCTTAACCATTCCCTAAATTCACGGTGATTTTCGATTAAGAATTACATAGATTTCATATATAAACTACCCTGTTAAACGATCAGTAATAGGAAAGCGCTTTAAAGGATTAACATGTTAGTCCAACATTTCCACCTAATATGCAAGACATTAATGGATTAGTATCTAATGTCGAGATTAACAATTTGACAGATAATTTCTTTCAACATTCAACCGAATTTACCCAGAACATTTGAAATATTTCAAGCAGTTTATCTCATATGCCATAAATATTCACATCATCATGGTTTAAAATACAAATTTGATTTGCATAAAGTTCAAGTTATGTAAAGATTTACAGAACGCGTTACTACGAATGTTTTATTAAAACTCGTGTTGCGTATATTAAATAAATTTGGCCACCTGCCTGCGATTTTTTTTAGAACCGAGTATGCTTGGTTTAACTAGTCATTTAGGTGCGTAGTTGGAAATATTTCAGCAAAATTTGTAATCCATGACGCTTGAATAATTTATTGGTACAATGGAATACACGAAAATCTCAAAACGAAACTTGGTGGGTGAGAAACACCACCCAAATGTTTTAAATTTTTTAAAGACTATTGGGTTTCTTATGAGCATTTAGTCCTTTTAACTTGTTTTTTTACTTTTTGTACATCTGTCTCATTTCAAACAATTTTGTTTTTACATTTTAATCGAATTTTAAAATTTTTAGTACCACTGTGTTGAATTTTAACATTTGATTGACGCAGTTTACCCAAAAGTGGCTCTTGCGCCATTAAACCTCACAAAACCAACCAACCAACTCAAAACGAAAATTATATAATTGATGATATTCAATTTTTTTGTACAAAGTAAGATAATGCTAATCATCCTGAAATTTACCTCTGGCAGAAATTATTGCGACCGGTGGGAAAGGGGGTATAGATGCCCCGGGCGCCAGTTTTAGGGGGTGTCAATACAATGCTGCATTTTTTGAAAGCAAAATATGATGCGCAAAAATGCCATGTCTTCGATACCATTTACGCTGATGACGACTGGGATAAAAAAAATCATATTATTCCTCGGTTACACCACTGGCCATGTTGACAAAACGTTAATTTAAAGTCGAATACTATGAGGGGGCGAAAAGACGGCGCCTCACCTTCTAAGGCCGGCCCTACTATCATATATATACAAGTTAACATAAATTACTCCAAATAAAATGATTGCGGAAAGAGAACTGAATTTCAATGAAACGCGAAGCTTACTTTGTTACATTAATTGAAACATTCGAAAAGCAAGGACAAGAAAAATTATTTTTTCATAATACATATTAAATAACAACATGTAAATGTATTCTTAAGAATGTTAATAAATTGCTGAGTTCATGAAAATGATTGGATATTTTTACTTTTTTCGAAATTTAAATTTTGTTTTATTACTTTATAATATCAATGTTTTTTAATCATATTTGTTTGTATTAGGGTTATGCATATGAAAACGTAAATACGTATTTAAAGGCAGCAAGAGCGAATAATAAGGGCGCCCAGGTACTCATGTATCAGTCCTACGTTAGGTTGGATAGTTTTTCTTGTGTCATTGTGGATTTCAAATAGTTTTTTTTTATTATTGATCTTAAACTTTGAAAAACTACGTTCGGACTCATCGGAATTGTCAATAAGATTCTTAAGATTGTATAAATCGGGTAACACATTTCCTGTTTGGTGAAGAAAGTAATGTAATGGAGATAAACCACATAGTGGATTCACAGAATTTGGGCCGGTATCATAATTTCAATTCTATTAAATATTCGGACTGTAAAACAGGCAAATTAAGCTGTAACTATGTAAATGGTAAACCATTTTTAAGAGAAAATGCTACTGTGCGAAAACAAGTGTTTATATTTAGATACCATTTTTAGTGACAAAATACTAGGAGTCCTTATGCCGTTTTAAAGTAAGTATTAAAATATGCTATTATAACCCCAGAAAAGAAACTTGTTTTACTCAATAATCCTATTAAAATAGTTTAAAGATAAGGTTAGGGGAAATTTTTTTCTTTGATTTTGTCTAAAATTTGCTTCTATTGGACCAAACAGTTGCCGAAATTGGACTGTTTCAATGAATCGGACTATTATTTTGAATTAGAGGAAAGCAATTCTAATCACTAGTGGTCCTCATAAATTGGATATGGATTGAGTCAAAGCAGAAAGGCCATTCAATTTCATGAAAATGTTGGTTCAAAAAGAACTAAGGTTACGTCATCTCATATCATATACGAGGATACAAAGGAATTATGCATAAAATATCATGCATTTTGTTCTGGATTCAATTTAGAATCCAAAATTTGTTTGTTTAATTATGTTTCAAGAAATGGGTGGTCCAATTTGAGAAACAATTTCGAAGCGATTTTTTAGAGTGAATTCCATAAATATTTATTATTAAAATGACTTCTCAATAAGTGTACTTAATAAATAGCGAGGAATTCGTCCCCTATGCTTGCACAGAAAATGTCTTCATTTTTTATCCTTTAAAGGAGCTTTTTTTATTAGAATTCGTTTAGCTTATTGGATGGCATTATTTTTTGGTTCATTAATTAGTAATTAATTACCAGGTCCAGACACTTCGTTATGGTTTGAGATAAGAAAGAGGAGCATCTAGGCATCAAAATTTGGCGACCTTAAAAATAGCATTTCAAAATTGATGAATTTGGTGGGACTTCCCACGGCCTCAGAAAGGGTCCATTGTTGTCCTCATAGTTTAGTGCTAGATACAAATCCGTGCAAATATTTCATATATTTGAGCGGATATATATATTATATTGTCATAAATATGGCATTTTCTTCGTGCTATAATTTGTTACATCATATAGGAAACCAATTAAAGCGGTTTCTGGTTGTTAGAATATCCTCTTAGTTGTAATTATACCAAATACATTTCATTTTTATTTCGTCTAAGTTCTTTTTCTGTGCTTGGAAATACAAGAAATAAATTTATTTGGATTTGATTATCTTAACAACAGTTTCTGATGTAAGCATTAGGTAGATCGGTGCGATGACCCGGGCATACACCCGGGAATACATGAGAGACGCTACTGATATCAACATTAATTATCTGAATGTTTCAGGTAAGATATGAAGTTTTTTTAAACTTCCTCACTATTAAAAACCAGAACAATCGAATCCATTCAGGTAATTGAGAACTGACCGAGCGTTCCCGGTGTGAATATTCTCAACGGGATTTTTTTTTTCTGGAAAGAACCTATTTTTCTCGTCACGCGGAGCAAACAACGGAAACAGCTCAACCTCTCTGCCGAGAAAAAGATCGTTCACCAGTTGCTATGGTGACTTGAAATGGAATCGTTGCTAACCCGGAAAACACGCGGAAACAGACATTTTTTTTTTGGTGGAAACACTCTCCGTTTGAATGAGATGTGTTGATTTCAACTCTCGTATAGTAGTCATTCAGCTTTCTTTTTTTAATTTTTCCATTTTTAGGTAAAATGTTTCCGAATTCTCATGAGAATTCAGCAGAATTTGTTTAATGTCTCGCAGATTTAGCTACCCAGTTTAGCGTCTGGTACATCAGACAAAGGATATTAAAACTTTTTTTTTACACCGAAGCAGAGAAAAAAGTTGAAAAGCGTATTTCCTTTTTATTTTTTTGGTTAAGAGATAAATGTGTTATCGATTTTTCTAATAATTTGCCGGATATTAATAATTAAGGTTCTAGTTTGAAAACTTTATAATATAAAACTACATAACCAAAAGTTATCAAACTTGGAAATTTTGTACAAAAAGTTGTGGACTTTTATATCCTGTCCCACCCCCCCAAAAAAATCACCGCCAGGGGGAAGCTGCGGTATGATGTATTAAGGACCCGGAGTTTGGCTGAATGAACAGATAAACATTTATGCATTTTCACAATTGCTGGTGAATGGCTTACCGAAATAAAAAAAAAAAGCGATACAACAAATTCGTTTAACAAGTCTTGGTTTTCCTCCTATGAAGCTTAAAGTTAAACTATAAAGTTTAGTGTCTGACCAGTGGCGGCTCGTCCATTAGGGCTGCAGAGCTGCAGTCCCCCCTGAAATTATTTTAAAACTTGTATTTTCGTTTTTATTCTAATTAGCTTACTTTTCCACTTTAAGAGTTCGATGATAATCGAAAATGGCAAAAAAGTAATGAAAAACGTAAGAGGAAGACAGAAAATAAATCAAGAATTAGGAAGGAAAGACACACCAGAGCTGCAGAGAGTTTTGCCCCGCACTTCGGACATACAGACAGACTTCCCGTTGACGGATTTTGTCCAAAATTTGACGGAAACCTACAAATTATGTTTAAAGACCACATACCAAATTTCATCCCTGTATCTCTAATAGTTTTCGAGTTATCGTGTTCACAGACACACAGACAGACATAATTCCTAAATTGTGGTTTTCGGACTCAGGGAGGTCTAAAACGTGGAGATTCGTCAAAATCTCGAGTTCGAATTTTTTGACGATTACAATACTTTCTCTTTGTATACGAGAAAGTAAAAAACTGTGCTTTACTCGTAAATCGCTATTTATCAATGCGATAGTATTGAGCGGCGTGCACCGATAAATATCGGACCTTCAAAGGAAGGCGAATAGGACCAATTAATGCTTTGGGTTTAATGAAATTGATGATGAAGTATGAAGCCACGGGTGTGTTATCCATTGTATCTGGACAGGGAAGGAAGAAATTCAAAAATCTATTGCATTGACAGTGGGGAAACCACATAGGGGAATTGCAGTTTTCATGCTGTTTCACGACAAATGGTGTTAACAATTAGTTCTGTGCATGAAATCATTCTTAAAATACTCTGCAACTGTCCTTACAAAATCAGATGTGTCCAGCAATTTGTCTGTGATCGTGCTCAAAGGAAACCTTTTTCATTATTGTTTCTTGCACGAATGGTATAATGCCTACATCAGGAATATCTTATGGACACGTGAGACCCATTTTTACCTAAACGTGGCCGTCAACACGCATCATAACTACAAGATATGAGTACAAGTAACTCCTAATGTTGTTTATCAAATCCCTTTACATTCGCCCAAAGTCACCATCTGGTGTGGTTTTACTGCCACTTTTAAGTTTCTCTGCCGTCCGCTATGATCCCACATTAAGAAGATTCCCACTTTCAACAGCGAGGCAACACATTCGTTATACAATACATGGTATGGATCCACCTCATCCTTGTACATGTGTGAAATGGTTACTTAGACACTATTTTACAGATAACAGCTTTATTTTATACTTTCTATTTCATAGTTATCTTAGTCGCAAGATCCTAACCCATGTCGTGTTTGGCTTTGTGATTATTTCAAAAGCACTGTGGCAGAATTAATAAATGCTTTTCACCGTCATATTCGTAACATTAAGGTTGATATGCTTCGAACTACAGTAAATGGTGCGATACTGCGCTTTCATTTACTTGCAGAAAATGGTGGAAAGAATACCGAACATGTACTGACAAGACTGTTAATGGCAAAATCTCTTACGATGTCAGTGTCATTAACAAATATTAAATCCGCCTCTGATGGTACTTGTTGAACTAATTATTTTTATTATTTTTTCCGGGATAAAAAATCAATTCGCGACCTCTTTTATATTATTTCCAAGGAAATAATTAAAAATAATTTAAATTTCGGACACCTCTTTAATTGCTAAATCCCCATTACAAGAGTCGACAGAATCCTTTGAACTGTGGAATAGCCTCGCCATGAAAAAAAAGGCAGGGGAAAAGAAAGATTACAAGAAACATAAAAACACAAAAAGAGAAGTTGAAAACGCAAATGTTATTTAGTGAAATTATTATGATCCCTTAAAACAACAAAAATTAAAATTCAACCTTCTGGAAAGAGGTTTTCGATTCCTTAGGATGACACTTACTCGGCACCACAGTTTTGGCTTCTTCCGTAGATTGCAAAAGCCTTTTCCTGTTGTCTTCATTGTTTGACTTGAATGTTTTGTATACTGCTTCTCCTGTTTGATCTATAAAAGTTTGGGTCGAGTTATCGTTTTGAATAAAAAAAAGTGAAAGATTTCTGAGAATCGTCGACTGAAATGAAGATTGAAGTATTGAGAACAATCTAATATTCATGATTTTCGTCTCCTTTTACGGATTGTACGCTTATACATTATGTGTAACAGTCATATTAATTGAAACATGACAAAAAATGGGTATATTATGCAAAGAAAAAGCAGCAAGTATTTTTTAATAGATTACACACTTTTGAAACAATTAAGAAACTGAAACCACCAACTAATTTAAAAGAATTTTAACTGTTCTCAGGCTCTGTAAAAGGCTACAATAAATTTATTATATTTAACTTGTATATCCTATTAATTGAAAAAAGATACAAAATAGAACTGGATTGATGAATGGCAAAAAATTAAAGGAAACTAAACCAGTATTAAGATTGTTTAACTTGCCCTGTGTTTGATGATGCTTTCCAAGAGAGTGTTGGAGCTGTCTTGACACAAACAGATGCCTCTAATGTGTTATACTCTATTGTTTATCATTCGAGAGATTTCAAAAAATGATTAACTTAATAACTTAGCAAGATTATTTGCGCCATATTAGTCATGATATTACCGAATTTGTAAACCATTTTATTGTCTACCAACTTAATTAGAAAAAGGTACAAAGGCTTTTGGAACCTCCAACAGATAAACCTTTTAAGTATAACTCTGTCGATTCTGTTAGTGGATTTAATTACTATAACTTAGCTAAAAAATTTCTTAGATCTTGTAAGAGACCGTGCAATAAGACTTGTTTCTTTTAAAAATGGAAATTCTGAAACCTCCATAAATATAAACCTCTATAAATTTTTAACTGATAGATACTCGGTTTTTTCTTCATCTAGATTTAAAAATTTCTCTGAAACTGTAATATTAAACATTTACTGACTTCTATTCATCATCCCCAAAACAATGGTAAAATAGAATACGAAAATCAATTTAAAGTTGTCAGAGTTAAGTGAAAATAAAATTCTTTAATAAAATTCGCTGGATAAAATAATAGGATCAAGTAATTATCGAATACAACTTAACTCCTTTTTCAGTTCCTAAGTTTCCTCCTGCATATTTAAGATTTGGTATATTACTTTAACCTGCATGTTGATCAGAATGAGTATTATGAACTGTTGATGAAGAGTTGGTTAGTTTTTTTCTATGAAAAAATTAATTTACAAAATTACAATACAGTATACTCTCTATTATCCGTGCGCGGATTATCCGGTTTGCGGATTATCCGTGCTCATTCCCAAAAAAATTTAAAGAGAAACATTTTCACGTTTATCATACATGTAAAATCGATGTTGATGTTCGATCGAGAGATTCATTCCGCGAAACTAGTGATCCATGATGACGGAGGCTAAAGAGTAGATTTTTTTCTTTCTTCCTCCATGTGCAATCTCTACCGATTCGACCCCAAATTTTCCGAGAAATGAATCATCCACTTCCTGCTAGCTCTTTCTCGTATGAACACGCTTCTCCCTGACACTTCATTCTTTAACTCCGTCATCGTCTTTCATTTTCGCACGTGTTCCTTTAATTTTTGCGTCTTGATTATCGTCAGTTAGTAGCGTGAAATTTTTTACTGGTAAAAAATGAGTGGTGTGAAACGAAAACGAAACTTTTTTAATGTTAAACAAAAATTAGAAATCCCTCAAAAACTTGATAATGGAGAATCAGCTAGTACTGATGCAGAAGATATGCTAAATGAGGGAAATACAATTTCTCATTCTGCTGCTCTATAATCTGTGAAAAATTTGTTAGATTATATGGGACAAAGATAATTGATTACAATGACATTACTGCGGTTCGTAAAATATGTGTCTATATACGACAAGAGATGAACAAACAGCAGAAACAAAGACGCATTATAGATTTTTTTTAGCAGTAATGTTAATGCATGCAAATGTAAGTAATTTTTATATTTTTGTACTGATGTTGATTTTTTCTTTAATTAAAAGGATTTTTCGGATTATCCGTGTTTTCTATTGTCCGTGCGATCCTTCCCGGTGATTAAACCGGTTAATCGGGACTGCACTGTATACAAAAATAAAGACAGATATGTTGCTCGTTTTGTAGAGAAAATACAACTCCGGTGATATTGTTATTTACAATAAATTTAGTTACCCTAAATACATGAAAATTAATTTCTCCATTTTCAGGCCTTTATGAAATTACTAGTTGCCTCTAGCGCCAGCTTGTTCGCCTGGAATATTGGCTTTTTTGGCTGTTAAACTATTAATATGGAATACATTAATAGTTTTTAATTTTATTTTTACTATCAACTATTTAAAATTTCTCCTTTGTTATTTGATAAGACTGAAAAAATACGAATTAAATGAAAATTTAAATATATGTGAAAACGAGTTACCTTCTTATATGGATGCTTTCGAACTAAAACATGCATATGGAAAGGTTTGCAAAAGCATGTATAAATAAAACATTTTAATACTTTAAAAGGCCATTTATTTCCTAGTTGTGGTATAATATAAGGTAACTTTGGATTAGTTTAGTTTAGTTATATTAACGTCCCGTTTTGAAGCAACACGAGGGTTATTTTGGGACGGACCTCGCAATTTTGAACCACGGTCAGATGACGACACCTGAGCTGGCACCCCCTCTCCAAACTTCCGCGCCACACCAACGGGAGGACGCTTGGCCACTACGTATGATTTAGCGTGCAACAGGCCCCAGACACGGCGGATCTTCAGTGGAATCGGGTTTCGAACCTGGAATCGTCAGGGCCCAAAGCCGAGACCTTGCCACTAGGCCACCGCGGCCTAGATAGCTTTGAAAGTGAGGTTAATTTAAGAAAAGAAATTCATTTATCTTATTGGATAGCATTAATTTTTAATTAATTTTATTAATTAATAATTAATTACTAAATCAAGACACTTCGTTATAATTTGAGACAAGAAATTGGAACATCTAGATTTTTGTTTCATCGAAAAATTTGGCGAGAACTTACGCAAACCTTGAAAATTGCATTTAAAAATCCATGAATTTGGTGGCAAGTATACTTGCCACGGCCTCAGAAAGGGTTAAATTTATTGAGTTAAATGTATATGCATGTTCAAATTTAACAACGAAAAATTAACAGGTGAAACAGGTTGCAAAATATCCGTGTTATCATATATATTGTATGAAAGTATAAAATGATCATTTGAAAAACTAAACGATATAATTTGAAAAATTAACGAAATATCTGAAAACACTATCAAAAATTTATTAAAAGTATCTATTTCGAATAATAAATTTTATAAAGAATGAAAGTTTCTTTTCATTATTTCTTAGTTAAAATGTCTCAAAGGAAAAAAAGCCAGAATTATAATAACTGCGAAATTAAACTAAAAAATCTGTAGTAAAGCAATAACTTATCAAATGAAATAAAAAAATCCCTTGACTTTGAGTCAAAAAATATATTTGAAAAAGTGTACACAGTGGCGAAGCGATCGGGGGGTATAGATCCCCGGGCGCCAGCCTTAGGGAGCGCCATGGGCATTCATGTCACTTTTTAAAGTGAAATATCATGAAGGAGCGAAAGTAAGTTTTTCACAAAGGAGCTTTATTACAAACAGAAATAGACAAACTTTTGGCTATTTCGCCACCGGCATTGATACATTTGTCGTACCCTGAAATCCATTTCAAGAAACCATCCTGGTAAGATTCTTCACAGCCTGCCGCATCTGCAACTTTCTTTCACAGGCGACGAGACAAGGGTGCACAACATTACCAAATCCACCTCAATCACGTGGAATCATCCCAGTTCACCCGTAATTGAAAAAGTGTCGCACTAAGCAGGGAAGGTTGTGTGTTCAAAGGGTTTTATTGTGATTGATTTGTTCACTTCAGGGACCATCAATGCGGCACCCTCACCAAACTGTTGTCCGCCATGCGAGACCAGGGCTCTTGAGTCGAGGGGTTTTCTTCTTAGAGACAAGACCCGGTGCACACCAGCCGATTTGTGTCGTTGAGCAGTAAAATATAACAATAGTAACCCCATTCCCCCTGTGGAGCAACAAAGGGGGCCCGTGGGATACTATTGTTATATTTTACTGCTCAACGACACAAATCGGCAGGTGTGCACCGGGCCTATGCAATCGCTGGATACCGATTTCTACCAGGATGGTTTCTCGAAATTGAATTCGCGGTACGACAAATGTATCAATGTCGGTGGCGAATATGTGGAGAAATAGTCAAATGTTTGTCATGTCATTGTATGTTTCTGTTTGTAATAAAGCTTCCTTGAGAAAAGCATGACGAAACCGGAATGTCCGTCGTAACACCATGCCTCGGGCACCATTTATTATTTCTAAACCACTGATGACGACTGAGGGGGGCGAAGAAATCATTCTATGTCTCCAGCGCCATTTACTCTCGCTACGCCACTGAATGCACAACATCAAATTGCAGGAGAGTGAAAATCTACTTTAGATTTGATATAGTTCATATCATATATCAAGGAAGTAAAACTTCTTTAACCACATCTTTAACAATGTGTTAGGATGGGAGAAAATGTGTTTAAAAGATATGATATTAATTTAATTTCCATTACAAGAATGGAAGGCATTGTTACAATTAATAACAAAAAATGTTTTTAAAAACTTGTTAAAATTGGGAGAGAATGCACGACAATAAAATTGGCATCATTGAAAACATAAATTTTTGAAATTTAAAGCGGTATATATCGCCGAAATATGTCAAAAACATGTTTAATTTTTAATTAGCTCAAATTTTAATTAAAATTTTAAAAGAAATCGCTCCGAAGTGCACATTTCTACCTTCAAAACTATATTTGTATCAAATTTGATAACTCCTGGTCCATCAATTTGCCGATAGAGTTAAGACAGACACATTCGCTTTTATTAGTAGTAAAGATCGTTCTGAGGTAACGTATAAAATTAATAAATTCATTTGCTTATCAAAAATTATCTCAAATAGTGCATGTTTTAAAATGTTTCCATTCTCTAGAGAAACTGAAATGAAATCATGAGTAAACAAATGACTTGGACAATATAAAAAATAATAATAAGCCATCAATCTATGCCCTACTCAGATTTGAAACATACTTATGCTCTTTTCAGACCGGGGGGCAAGCAAGGTTGTATAGATGCCCTGGGCGCAGACATTACTACGTTTATGCCATTTTTATGATGAGGGAGTGTAAATATAATCCCTTACACCCCTGGCGCCATTTAAGCTTGTTAAACCACTAATGAGGACTGAAATAAAACAATCGCATTAATGTCTGGCCTCCACTTACTCTCACTAGGCCATCATCACTTTTAAAAGTCATATACGATGAGGGGGCGAGAATAAATAGGCCCCGGGAGCCGTTTACGTAAGCAAAGTCTCTGATGCCGACTGGGGGATAAAACATCATATTATGACCCGGGCGCCACTTACCCTCGCTACGACACTGTCTCTTTTTCAGTGGCGTAGCTGCAACTTTTGCCGCCCGGGGCGAACTTGCAAATTAGATAGGATACATAAACTTCAAAATAAATAAATGAAAAATATTCTAGGAAAAAGCATTTTATTTGTAACGTAATTCGTGATTTGACGATCTCTGCAGATAGGTTGCGAAATCGTGCGTCTACCACCAGTCTTTCCTTCACATACTGGTAATTTACCGACAAAAGCTGAAAAATACGAATGAATTAAATCAGTTATTTTTTATGCACACAATGATTGGCCTACTGCTCTTCTTATTTATCAAATTGTTTTTCTGTATGTCTGATTTTGCCGTCCATTTCGAAGCGCACCTCCCCCCGTTAGCTACGCCACTGCTCTTTTTGTTCTCATGTTTTGATGGAACTTACTTTTCTTGAACATACATGACAAGAATTTATCTTATTTTTCCCAACTTATGTTGTTACAAGATCTAAAAATCATACATGCCATTTTTGATACTCACCTTTCTCCAGTTTCACAAATTCTAAATCGAGTAATTTGTACAAAACTTTTTCAAGTTTCAAATTATAAATATAAATACTTTGTATGACTTTCATCCTCCAAGCTTGGAAATTTCATTTCTTTACTTATGTTTTGCACACTTAAAAAATTTAAACTTCATTTATTTTTCAATATTTTTTTACATCAAGTGATAATTTTATAAACTTTTCAGCGTCATATCATACAGATACTGTTTTTTCGAGCTACTATTATTGACAATTTTTGAGTTTCTACATAAAAAAAAATTGATGTGTAATTGGATATTGCATACTAGAAGAAAGATTTTTAGATTCGGAGAGCTTTCTTAGACTCAATAACTGATTTTATATATACGAAGTTTGTACATTAGAGACATGCATTTAATTTTGCTGTGTCACTTCATACTTCTTAAAAATTGCAGTTATCTTCTTACTAACGAATTCTCTGCAATTTTTTCAGCTGAATATTATAATAAAAAACTAAAATTCATCAAGAATGTAATGGATGCCCTATTTGATAAGATGTAATAATGCTTGCCCTATTTTCGTCCAACAGAGTTTAGAACATAACAATTATAAGGTCAATACCTGAAAACTAGGAGCGTGGCGATTTCCGAAGTAACGAAAAAACTCAATGTTTGGAAAAAAAAAATCGAATTTCCAATATCACATTTCGAAAAACGATTTATCGATATCGTGATGATGCTTCTGTGCCTGCGACGCCTTGGATTTTACGATTAATCGAGGCTCAGGAAGCTCACAGCTCAGCTTTGTTTCCAATAAGTTGTTGTTTGTGAATTTGACGCCGTCGTCACACACTCAGAACTTCAATCGCATTGCATTCACATAAATCTTACAATTTAAAGGGGAAGTAGGTGTGACTAATGGCGATATTCGACGGAAACTTGTCTGTTTATTTTTGTCGTCATCCCTTTTTTCGGGATTACACTTTGGAAAGCCTGCTTTTGTAAAAAAACAAAGAAGAAAAATATTAAATAGGTATTTGAATGTTTTGTATGAATAAATGTGTCTGTTCTTGAGAGTATGAGCGTGCCATTTCGCTTTTTCTGCACGACTTTTGAAAGGCTTTCCATGAAATCTCTTCGTCATACTTATTAACCCGTCATTTACATATGTCAAGGTCAGATGCACTGATGTTGCGTACGCCGTATATATCTGCCATGCTGATTATTAGTGCATTTGCGCTTGTTATGCCAGGATATTTGGTCCCACATCTGGTTCTAATATTTGGGCTATGAAAAAGTGGGCCTTTTTCTTTGCTAAATACTCAACATGGGACTAGGAGAATTAAAAGATACAGTACTTTTTGGTCCCTAAATATAAATTGGCCAGCGTTTCAAGTGATTGCTGTTTAAATATGACAAAAGAATTTTGTTCTTTTAGGTTAGAGATATTTTTACGGTTGACGGTAATTTTCCTTGAATTTTAAATACACGAAATTGATTCATAAAATGATGGTAAAAATAGTTCTTGCAATATTTTATTATACATTAATAAATTATGTTTCAACAGTGATGCAAAGTCATCAGCAAAATATACTACTTAAAATTTTAAAAAATTTTAATGCCTATTGTAATCTTTAAGCGATCTATTGAAGATGCTACCATGATCTAGGGCCGCGGTGGATTAGTGGTAAGGTTTCGAAACCTGATTCCACGGAAGATCTATTGTGATTGTTGCACGTTAAATCATACATAGGGGTCAAACGTCCTCCTGCTGGTGCGGTGCGGAAGTTTGGAGAGGAGGTGCAACTCAGGTGCGGTTTAAAATTACGAGGTCCGTCCCAAAATAGCCCCCGTGTTGCTTCTAAACGGGACGTTAATATAACTAACTAGCTACCATAATCTAAAAATTCGCTTAGTTAAACTTAAGATTCAAATCAGATATACATAACAAAATATTCGAAAGGTCTTCCATTTCATTACAGAAAAAGCACTTATTATTTAATGTCTGCTAAGTTGATATATTTTTGTTACTGCGTCGCTTTTGAGAATTCTACTCTCTGTCACTGAGAAGTTAATTTTAAAAGCAGCGAGAGTGTTCTCCCATCAACTTTCTTGTTTACTTACACAATATGGCGTGTTTCGTGCTAAGTTTTATAGCAAAGTGGTGAAAATTCAATTTGTACCGCTTCAATTTACAGATTGCGTTCAAAATTTGATACAAATCTACAATTTTAGTGACAAGATCACTTACCGAAGGCTGTTTTTATCAATTAATAACGCAATATTTGATTTTTTAACTGCTTAGGAGTCAAAGCAGGTTTAAATTTTGTATCAGCAATAAAGAATGAAGCAAATATATGTATTTCTTCGCGTTTTAATTGTTTTCTGTAATCGTCATGTGACTATTTTCAATGACAATAATTATGTGGATATTATTATCCAAGACTGAGGATATGAGGAGCGAAATATGTGGGATATTTGACCTGATGTGATTATCTAAATTGTGAGATAGTTGGTAATCCCTATTTGACCTTTGGGTATATGGTCTATTGGATGGGATTTCCATTCCAATCAGAAAAACCGTTGTAATAATGTGTAGATAAATATGTTTTGGAAGTCCCAAAGTAAATTATCCCTTTTTCATTCCTCTCTGAAAAGGAAGTTTACTCTTGAAGGTATGAGGAATTAAAATATTTCTGAATTTTAAGCGTACTTCAAGCTATAATTTGATATTCAATAGCTTAATTCTAAGTAGTTTAATCTTCATATTCTTTAACAAAAATCAAGTTGGGATACTTGTCCCTATCAAAAAAAACTTCAAGAAACAGGAATTGGTATAGGTAAGTACCTTTTGATAATTACTGTAGCTTCGATAGTCGTAGCCAACCGAAGAACATTGTGGTTGGGATAAACTTTCTGGTGCGATGGCGTTTGGTACCACTATGGCAACTCAAATAATCAATCTGAATGGTTGTACTAGCAGCCCTCCCTTTGATTATCAGCTTAATGACTAGGAATTAAAATATTTTTGAGTTTTAAGCATATTTCAAGCTATAATTTGATATTCGATGATGTACAATAGCTTAAATTCTATACTTGGTAGTTGAGTCTTATATAAGAATAATTATTAAAAAAATTGTTTGGAAATCGGTATTTGAATATTAAAATTTCTTTTTAATGTGATAATTTGAAACAATGTAAAGAATTATTTTAGAAAGAAATTTAAAAAAAATTGAAATTTATTTATTTCATTTTTCCCCTCTTGCTTGATTTTTATTCGTTTATTATTTTAATAAAAATCTTTTGATCGAACTATTTGTCATCTTTTGGTTTTATTTAACGTTTCGCCATTGCTGTGAAGCTCGTCTCTTTGTTGGTTTGAATTTTCTCGAAGAATATATATTTCTTCTTTTGTTTTTGTTTTCGTTAAAACATTAGGAGAACGGAGTAAGTCTTAAAGCTTTTTCACTTTCTTGTTTTGCATAAAATTTTTTAGATTCTTTCTTTTGATTTTGGTGCTATTCTGTTCTATTCTAACTTTCCAAAACCGTCAATTCTTAAATGCGCTAGTGACGTTACTGGGTTCCCAGATCCTTTGCTATAATTTTTTATCATTTGATTAATTTAATTTAATGTTATCATTTCATTTATTTAATTTTGAAATATCTTAATTTAATTTAATATAATAACTACACTTAATTTAAAAACTAGACTAATTTAATTTAATAACTAAATTTATATTAACAATAAATGCGTTTTATATTTGTCATATTATTTAATCTTTAATAGTATGAGTAATGTTTTTTGATAATTAAGACGCTTTCAGTTCAGTAGTTTGACCTCAATATCTGAATTTCGAGTACATACCAATTTTTGAAAGAATTTAAGCATTCTTTT
Organism: Araneus ventricosus; assembly: GCA_013235015.1. Taxonomy (NCBI): domain Eukaryota; kingdom Metazoa; phylum Arthropoda; class Arachnida; order Araneae; family Araneidae; genus Araneus; species Araneus ventricosus. The sequence continues at coordinate 780,545 of BGPR01000028.1, read as the reverse complement.
CATGCAATGTCAAGTATATCTAGCATTGGGCCAATTATCCCTAAGTGTAGGGATATTTGAACCTAAATGATTTTATGCAATCTATTTATTTTATAATATTCGAGAAATATAAGATAAATTAAAACTAGGGTCAAGTATCCGTAGTTTCTCCTACTGATGATGACATTTTCACTTTGAGATTTATATCTAAAAAAATTTTTTTGGTGTCACTAGGTAGATGATGTGGATAAGCGTATTGTGTTTTTGTATAGTCGAATGGGTTTTGTGTTATTTTTTTAACTATTGTCCTATTTCTAAAACTTAAAGTTTTCGGTATTTTCTCTATCGGTATTTTGTATTGTCATCCATGGAGAGTCGAAAAACAGCTCAACAGCCAAAGGGCTGAGCCGACTTTCCTGGGGAATGAAAAATAAAATGTGTCAAGAACTCGTAAATATTCCATAAATTATTCAACTGAATTTTCTTTCTTGAATAGTTGTGAGTTTCTGTTTTAAAAGCTGATTATTTTATAATATACTTTAATAACACAAGCATTTATAAGTTAAAAAGTGCCGATTTTTTCACTGTTGTAGTTTCTGTAAAACGATCAAATAATGAACAGTGGCGTAACTAAAGGGAAGGGGACGCCCCAGGCGGCACTTAGAAAATCAGACATGCAGGAAAACAATTTTATAACTAACAACGACATTAGCTCATCATTGTGTACATAAAAATAATTAATGTAATTAATTCGTATTTTTCGCCTTTTATCAGTAAATTGCAGATATGTGAAAAAAAGGCTGGTGGTGGACGCGTGGTTTCACAACTTGTCTGCAGATGAATGTCAAGTTGTGAACAGGGGTGGCGCCAGTGAAAGGACCGGGAGGCAGGGCCCCCTTTCGGGGATACTGTGCTCCCCTTCGGGGAAAATTTTTCTGCGAGGTATCCAAGTAGTTGATAAATAAAGATCTGGCGAAAATTTGAGACCAATTTCATTACGTTCGTCCCCTCGTACAGCATGTTGTACCCCCCTGTCGGGCAGACCGTGCCCCCCGTCGGGCAAACTCTAACGCCACTCCTGCTTATGAAGCGACGAATTATGTTGCTAATAAAAAAAATTCTGGTATTTTATTTATTATTATTATTCTGAGGTTTATCTGCCCTATGCAACATGTAATAGAAGGGCGGTAAAAGTTGTAGCCACGCCACTGATAATGAACTAAATATAGGCTTGTTGAAGTTCAGGTTAATAAAAATTTAGCATTTCTTGTTCACATACAGTTCTTCGCTTTTAGATTATTTAAGAGAGAAGAGTTCAATTATTACTAAGTTATATAAATTATGAGAAGCACTTCATTAAGTCATTGCACCTAAAATTAAAGAAATTAATGTCAAGTATCACCAAGAGTTCTCGAATAATCAATATAAACATTCATATAACTAGTATATTATTGTGCTGTAGTAGAGTTTTAGATCAATCAATTGGATCAATTGAATCAATCTCTGTACTGTTTCACAATACGAAGATTTTATTTGTTGAAGGAAAAAAATGCAAAACATACGGACATGAAAAAATGTTACTTGAGAGAAATCACTCAGATGCAATTTTATTCCTCTTGAAATTTGCAGTTTGGATGCACTATTGTCGATTTCCATGTTTTTAAAAAATAAATTTTGTATGTGGTTCAAAATTTAGGGCAAATAGATATCATTTTTAGCTGTGCGTGGAAATATGTGAAATTTGAATATGTAATTGAATGCATAATGATCAAATGTTTATTATTTATATACATATACTCATGTTTTCTTTACTAATCTTTCTAGTAATTTTGTAAAATTCTGCTTTTACCAAACCTTCTTTATATATCTAATAAATGATTTATTATTTTTTCAAAAACGTCAAAAGCTTCCTTTTGAATTTCCAGTTTTAATGTACTTAGTTTTTGATACGATAAAATTTCAACATATATTCCGTAAAAGTTTATAAAGATTCTTTTAAAATATTTTGGAATTATTTATATGCAATTATAATATACGTATTGCTCAAACATTCACAATTAAATATTCTTACGCTATTAATTAAATAAAAGAAATATCCGCTTGTATTTTCATTTTATAAAGTTACTAGCAGAATACCCGGCGTTGGCCGATCTTTTTCAGGTCAAAATCTTTTGTAAGACCGCAAACTGAATTATTATTTATAAACAATAAAATGTTTATCAATGTTATTCTATTGCGAGAATCATTTTTTTATGAAAAGTTCCTTAAACTAATAGTGCAAAAATTTCTTTCATTTATCTTATATCTTAGTATACAATATTACATATATTTCTTGCATTATTAGCCAATTATGGGGCTTCTTATTATTTTAGGAACCCTGACCATAAAACTTTCATCTAATTGTTCCATTTGCTCAATGTATTTCAATGACTGATCTCCACCCAACACATAAGAGTGCGAGATTTCTCATAACAGTATTCTTTTTTTTTGCTGTTGTTAAACAATGTTGTAGTCAATTTTAAAATAACATTTTAACAATTAAATCAACTAATGAAACATGTTTTGCACCCAGACGTTCTAAATAAACATTTCTCCATATCTTATCGGTAGTTATCATCCTAAAGAGTTGATTTTAAGAGATTTAACCTCTACATATTTTTAGTTCGACATGTTGAAACCTGTGAATTAAGTTTCATTTCGATCAATCTGTTTTTTTACGTGTATTTAAGAGACATTTCCCCAACCTACCCTGATGGACTGGCTTAGGGCTTATTTACCCCAATGGTGTTTTATGTCGGTTAAAAAGGAACATGAAAGTTTCATCAAAATCGCTCCAGAAGTATCAAGTTTCGTGTCCAACGGCCTGTATCTTTTCTCCACCCTACTTGAGGTATTGAGTGAGTATTTGTGCTAAAGTGCTTTTATTTTGGCTTGTGAGATACATATGTATAATGTTTCATCAAATAGCCTAAACAGCATCAAATTTCATATCAATCGTCCATTTGCCAAATGTATTTAAACGACTTTGTCCTACCCTAACCTCATAGATTAGGTTAGAGATTAATTAGCCCTACAGTATTTTTAGTTGACTAATTAGAATCATATGTACCAAAATTCATCAAAATCTCCCTACCCATACCAAATAGTATGTCAATAGGCCCATAGGTTTACATGTATTTTGAGGATATTTCCCAAACCTACTCCGAGGAATTAGATTAGCGTTTATTTACCTCTACAGTATTCAGCCTGTGAGGAACATATGTACCCCTGTGTCATCAAAATTTGCCTATTTGTATCAAATTTCATGTCAATCGGTTCATTTGTTAGAGGTATGTAAACAAATGAACACCACCCTACTCAAAAGGAATTGTGTTAGAGTTTATTTACTCATAGAGTATTTTTAATCAGACTCTGAGAAACATATGTACAAAATATCGCTAAAATCGCCATAGCAATATCCAACAGCATGTTAATCGGCGCTACTGCTTACGAGTATGTTGACAATTTTGTTCCACCCTTCTCTGTAGAAATGGATTACCGTTTATTTACCCAGACACTACATTTAATCAGCCTAACAGGAATATATGTACCCACTGTTATCAAAATCGTCCCAGTTATATCAAGTTTCTTGCCAATCGACCTATATATTAAATGTATTTAAATGACTTTGCCCCACACTACCCTGTCGGATTGAATTTGCGTTTATTTACCCCTATAATACTTTTAATAAGCCACTCAAATCGGCAAGAGTGTCAGACTGCCTATTTGTTACATGTATTTTGAAGACTTGCCCCTCTCTACCCAGAGGGACTATGTTAGAGCATATTTACCCCAATAGTACTTCAATGAGGAACCTGTGTACCGAGTTTCATCAAAATCGCGATGTCAACCGACCTATTTTTTACATGTATTTTGGGGACATCCTGCCTTGAGGGACTGGATTAGGGCGTATTTACCCCCATAGCAATTCAAGTCGGCTAATGAGGAACCTGTGTACCAAGTTTCATCAAAATTGGTTCAACTATTCGGAAGTGATGCTGGAACAAACATATATGCATACATGCATTGAGTTTGATATATACGTAGATATATACATATGTTGAGCTTTATAGATTTGTGGTATAGATAGACACATTTTTATTAAAAGCACGCTGAAAAATTATCAATACTAAGAGAGAGATCATCAATACTAAGAGTGTTTTTAAAAAATTAAAATTCGATCCGAGAATGAGGGATATTTATTTGATCTTTCTAAAAGATAAAAATACCAGGATTGTGAACGAAAATGTTAAAGTTTCAGAAAATCCATTTGTTGTTCAAAACAAAGTTTTTTTTTTAATATTTTAAATATTTCAAGGGAAGGCAGCATCTTCTGAGCGAATGAACGTGATAATTCATTTTTATGCGTATGAGCTAAGTACAGTAAAACTTCAATTAACTGTCAGTTTCTGTTATCCGTCATTTTCTGAAAAAACTTAATCCGTCATTTCTGTACATTACCATTCACATATTGTAGTTTATATTGATCGTTTTGTAAATTTAAATTTCACTTTTAAAGGATTTTATTTCCATTTTCGTCCCAGGCCAGCAGTGAAATCACGTTACTGTATATATGTATTAAGAGATTTCTGTTATCCGTTTATTCGGTTATCAGTCACAAAACTGGTCTGGACGGTGACGGTTAATCGAAGTTTTACAGTAGATGAAAGATACATTCAGTATTTTCAGTTTCTTCTTATATTCAATTTTTTTAAATAACTTAACGATATTTCACATTTAATCAAAATTTAAACTATACATACGTCTTGCAAACCCATTCCATCTTCAGGGCTGTCTTATCCTATGGGATAATTGGGGTGCAGCTCAGGAGGGCCATTGATTCAAGCGCACCTAAAAATTTATTATACCGATCTTATTTTAAGTTTGGACCAAAAAATCTTAAATATTTTATATATATGTTGTATGTTACAATAATAACTATTATATAATTTTATTTTGCTCCTCAATTATATCATTAGCTAGGTATTTTCGTTGAGCCATAGACGCTCAAATTGGGTAAGATGTCCCTGTCCATCTTTATGAGAAAGATACAGAGAACGAAAAACCCTCATGCTTATAGCGAGTTAAATTAAAGCATGAATAGTAAGACGGCTTTCAAAATGAGAAGGGATGACTTTGAGGATTCATAAGAAAATTGTTTTACTTCGAATGACATGCAGACTCCACCTTTAAATAGAAATGATTCAAAACACCGAATATGTATAGATCAAAAATAAAATATTGAATTACTGTATGTGGATAATTTACATCGATATATTCCTATTTGTAATACGAATAATGATGTATGTATTTTGGAATATCGTAACTTATTCTTGTGAAGTATCTTATGGAGTATGAATTTAATTTTGGATATTCTAACAGAGCTAGACAGGAAATTGAACTCATATGGTTATTCTTTGATGAAAGAACTTCCCTAAAGCTGGACATTCACGAGTAGTCCAATCTATTCCATTTGTACCAACAACTGGTTTGTATTCTACTCATTCCAGTCAATAGATTTAGGTAAGTCCTTCACGTATGTTCCAAAGCGCAGGTCCCCCATACTCCCGCCAGACTGACTTTCACCCACACTCCCCACACGGGAGATTTCCGCGTAGCACACTCCCTTCCCCACCCTGATTTCTCAAGTCTAACCGCAACTTGCACGCACTTTCCCATTCCCAACGCTCCCCCACACACGGGTGATTTATCACCAGCCTCGAAGAATCATATTTCATTTTTATGGCCTTCCATTCCAGTGGACATTAAATTCGTTTGAATTCCAACAGCTCTGTTTATATGAGCCACTTTTCTTCGGGATTTCTCATTGACGAAAGGTTTTGCCTTCCCGTGTCCCAAAAATCGTAGAATGGAACAGTGGTGAATGTCTCGCTTAATAATTCGGCTTGGTACAAATTCGTTCCATTTCTGCCTCATATGTGAATAGTCTTAGGCCGGCCATTCAAGACCGTTTCAAGCCAACACACGCCATTCAAAAGTCGCTTCAAAAACCGAGACACGATTGGCGTGGCGCGGAGCAGCTATGTCGAATTGGGTTGGGTGATACTGTATCAACTTGATACTTTGTATCAGGTACGCAAAACTATAAGATACACCTAAATGATACAGACCAAAAGTATCAGGTACTCGGTATCAATTCTCGGACTCCAATGATAACGATTAGTAATCGCTTCCGTCGCGTTCCTTTTCGGTCGGCTGATAAGAAATATCAACATGATACAAAATATCAGATTGATACAGTTCCGGGTTGGGGATAGCTTCCCGTTTTCGGTAGAGGTATGACGATGAAGTGTATGTGGCCTTGGTTTTGAAGTCATGACGGGTGGGGGTGGAAAGGAGAGAAACAAATAGTAAAGTGTATCGGAAGGCGGGATTCCCGAGCTGGGATTGGTATGTGTGGGATTGATATGTAATGCATTAATTTTGTGGAAAAGATGCGATAGGATTTCAGCATCATACACGCGTGTAGGAACATCTCGATCGAGAATGATCCCCGAAGTGGGTAGGTACTTCCCTATTAAAGAACAATTAAAATAGTGGCGAGAAGAGAGGTACAATTTTCTGTATTAAAACAAAAAAAAAACTAGTCAGTAAACATTTTGCATGATTGTGACATCCGTTCCATGACAACTCATTTTTTCGATAGTGGTACTGATCTTAAATGTAAAAAACGAGATTATCTTCTGACAAAGCAAAAAAATTAGTTTCTTAAAACTATAATTATTGATTTATTTTTATCTCTCTCTATAACTCTTTTGTTGTTGTACCTTTTATGTTCTCAATATTATACTTTTGTTAATATACCTACTTCCCTCTTTTCTTAATTAAAGAGAAATTTCATGTTTTTTGTTTTAAGTTGTTCATATTAAACTCTATATATTAATAGACGTTTAGCTTTAAAAACTATTATCTTCTTCTCTTCCAAAATTGCTCGTTACCTTTAGCTTTAGTTGCTAATTTTAATTTTGTACGTTATTTCTTAAAGCATTTTTAAAAAGTAAAGACTTTTCTAAAACTTAAAAGACTGATAGCAACAGTTTCATTTTCATTTTGTTTTTAAGTATTTCATCGTATATTTATATTTTAAAATATAAATATTTTCTGTTTAATTATATTTTTTAAATCGTTATATTCTGAAAATTCTATTCATGTTCAGAATTTAATTTTTATGTTCAATTTATTTTACTAATAGTAATTCTGTTGTTTGAGTTACTGATTTGTTTTGAATAAAGAAATGCTTAAAGCAAAATATATTTATTTAATCATAGAAAATCCCATCAATCTTATATACTCAATAAACATTGCAAGAAAAGGTAAAAAAATGCGTTATAAATAATTTTATTCCAGGTAATGATAAGAAATAATATATATAGGTAGTTTTAAATAAAAACACACATAACACATGCCAAGGCAGAAATCACGTATCAATACCCGATTGCCGACTACCCAGTTCCGTACCGACAGGAAGGGATCGGTTATCGGCTGTATCATATACAAAAGTATCAGGTACAAGCGCGTATCAGTATCAACTTGTACCTGATACAGCAAAACCTGGTATCAACCCAACTCTAATGTCGATTATTCACCTTTCCCGAAGCTCAGCTCATTTGGAGCGGCGCAACGTGTGTGAGCGGTTGTGAAAGGCCGATAACGAGGGATCTCCATTCATTTGGTGGTTCCTTGCCGGTGCTGGTTTCCACACGAGTTGGGAACGAAGTGCCAAAAATTCGAATACGGACAAATCCATGTGACTCACGTTACCATTTGACACCTTTTTTCAAAATTAAATTCGATATATATGAAAAAATATTATATTTGATTTTAAAAAAAGTTTTTTACAGACCTCTGGGACACAGTAAGAAACTAGGGATGTCAATAGTTTAAAATTTAATATGAACAAATGGTATCCAGACCCTAATTTAGCACTGTGACTCACGTTACAAAAAAAAGGAAATCAAGTTTTGTGGGTTAATGTAAACCTAGAATTACTCCTCTTTCAGCACAGCAGAATAAAAAAGAAATATTATATACAATGAATGACATTTCCAGGTTATGATATACACAAAAATAACATTGTATTTTTTATTAATTATGTATATTAATCAACATTCTGAGTGTGACTCACGTTACATGTTTTTGTGACTCACGTTACATGTCCCAATTTAATCTTTGAAGTTAATAAAATATTGATTTAAAAACATTTCATTTTGTAGATTTTAATGAAGCATTACTTAATTCAAAGAATAGATATATCTAATTATATATTTTAGCAAATAAATTAATTAAAATTAATAAATAAAAATGTGTTAATAAAACCAATAAAAATTATGCTTTATATATATTTCAAAATAAATTACAATAATTTTAATGATAGAATTAGGATTACAAATCTAAAAAACCAAATCAAACAGGAATTGGAGGTTTTAATTTCTGAATCAAATTGATTAAGTATAAAATATTTTATCTTCCTTTTCTGGCCATTTCCAGTGTTAGCCTTTAGGTTGTATCGTAGTTATTTCAAATTCTCCATTGATGCAATTGGTAATTTTTCTTGGGTACAATACACCATCATATTCAATTTCATACCAATAATTATGTTTAATATTGGATAATGGTTGAAGAGGTATTTTGCTATCAGAAGATAACAAAAATCCTTCAGGTTTTTTATTTTCAGCTTTAATACAGTGGTATTTTTTGATACCTTGTAATAATGGTGAATTGTCTCAAACCTATTGCATATTAAGTGCTGAATTTCTTTCATTGATATTTGCTTCAGTAATTTCCTGAACATGAATGTTGGCTCCAGCCATTTTAGCAGTTTGTAGTAAATCTGCAGCATTCATTACTAAACATTTAAGTTTTTTCATTTGATTAAACACTTTTTTTCAAATTTCCTCCTTGTTGGTGCCATAATTATATATATATATATATATATATGAGTGTATAATAAAAATCCCTTGACCCCAAAGTTGCTGATGACGTAATTAAAAAACTACCCATAAAAAACAATAAATATACACTAGTTAATTATATTCAGAGGTAGTAAATAATCATATACGGGTGGGTATATATATAAAAACACCCCATTGACCCAAAAAATAATATTGGTATACATTAAAATGCCATTAAGAATAGTTATCAAGCAACATTAGCTGTGACTCACATTACATGTGACTCACGTTACAAAATAAAATGTCTTTATTTCCAAATAAATTATTAAAAAAAAATAAAATTGGCCTGCCTATTTTTTTAGTACTATAAATAAGTAGGAGAAACTGTAATTTTTTTTTAAAATTTTCAGCTATAAAAAGTTAAAAATTGAAAAAAATGAACTTTTTGTGACTCACATTACAAAAAAATGATTGACTATAAAAGTTAACCTCTCTCATTTATTTTAAATGCAAATTCTAAAATAATACTTTTATATTTGTTTTAAGGCATAAATCTATCAAAAAATATAATTATTCAGTAGAAACATGCTAAAACTTAGTAAAATACATATGTTTAAAATTGATTCAAAACTCAGAAAATTTCATCAGAACATGTGCTCTTAAAACAAGTCTTCACATGAAATGAAAATAGTTAACCAGGTGTTGCCAGATTCTAATTTGTGAACTTCAATCTATATACAACACATACAAAATCAAGTTGAGTGGTTTCTTTTAATTTTTTTTTTTACACTTTATTTCCACTGTTTTGTGGAATTGCCCATATATGAAAGGCCGATCTTTGAGAAAATGGTAGCGCCCTCTGCCGCCAGCACCAGACCTCATAACACTCTTTAGAATCGATCATGGGACACTTAGGAAGCGAACTACTTGATTTCCCTTTCAATTCATTCAGCTTACTCTTCAACTTATTAAATGTCTTTGTTGTTTTGTAAGCTGTAAAATTTCTATCAAAAAAGACAAAGGGAAAAATCATTTAAAATAAAACAGGAATTCATTGAATTATCTTATTTAATTGATAAGATGTGTGTATAAAAATAAGAATGCCTCACCATCAAAAGTTCAAAATAATGCCAACTTCAAGAATAGCCTCTCCTTCGCTTATGAATTTTACCATTCATATCTGTTCTACATTTATTTGTAGTTTTAACATTCGTAGTTAAAAAAAACTTCAGGATATATCAGTGAGTTATTCTTGTCAATAAACAAGAAATGTTTTCAACTTTAACCACAAAAATACACTTTTTTTAAAAAATTTGAAGAAAGCTTCTTTCTTATTTAAATACTTTTCTGAAAGGAGTAGAGAATATGACATCAGTTTCGAAATTGTTTAACTGATTAACTTACGGCTGCAATTGTAAAGAAAGAAATTTAGAGGGATTACCAAATTATTGCTTATGAAAATCTTTTTAATAAAATTTTATAAAAATATAAAAGGATTTAAATTAGGGATTCTTATACTTCCTCTCTCGCAACACCTTTGTGAGTGAAGAATGTATTTCACGCCACCAAAATTGTAAACGAAGAACGAGAATGAAGAAATTAACATCAGTAGGTAAAAAGAAATTCCGTTAAAAAATTTATTCAAGAAATTTTATTTAATTAAGATTATTACACCCTTTTTTTAACTTGACTTTTTTCAAGTTTGTAAAGATAGAATTTTGTATTTGATTTTTCACTTAGTTCTTGATATGCTAGAGTTTTGAAATTCTGTACACTTGTGTGTTCTCGCTGACAACACACAATTTTAATATTTTTAGAATTTAATAATCAGTTAACAGATTAATTTAATTAAATTTTGATTCCATTTGAGCGGCAGCTGGTAGTGAATTTGGTTCTATAATACTTGTAATAATGAATTATATATTAAAAACTAAAAAATAGAAAATAGTTTTAAAAAATCTACTTTTTACTACTTTAGTAAAAGGCATGTTTACAAAAATCGTTTTGCCTACAAATATTGAGGAATTTAAAGAAAGAAAGCTCTGTGGAATTTTACAGGACCCCTCTTGGGAATAAGAATGCCCGATTACAGTTAATATCTTCAAAGGAGTTTTTTTCATGTTGGTGCAACTAATACGTAGGTTGTACATCTTTTAGTAAGTTGTAAAGATTACTGGATACCGAAATAAAAATTTCATGCTGGCATTTCTACTAAACAGTTACAGGCCTGAATACTAAACTGTTTCTAAAAGATAGCAACCACTCATTACGCACATATAATTCATTTAATAACAGATTTTTAAGTGATAGAGTTCGATTGATTTTTGCTCTCATAAATTTTAATTTTCAATTTTTTTCGTCTTAATCATAATATAGGGTCTAATTAAATACGGATTTTTAATCTGTTTAACAAATGGAAACGATTTTTTAAAAATGTATATATCGAATGCATTATCGAAATGCATTATATCGAAGTATTTTATCAATTAGCACAACTGCTGTATAGGATTCACCAAAACATTATATTTTAGATTTAAAAAGTAATAATAATATATTAGACATGAGAAACACTATAAAGTTTTTTAACTTTTCAGAAATCATGCTTTATAAATGTTTTTTTTTGGAAAAATATTTCAAAAATGACTTTCTTGTTTATTCAAATTCTGGATAACTTTTATATAATAACAAAACTGGAATATTATGTCATATTTGCAGAATATTACGTCATATAATATTCGAGCATATTTCATGTGCTATTAAAAAGGAAAAAATTCTTTGTAAGCTACTCGAATAGGGATATACATATCAATATCACCTCGGTCTGAAGCATTCTCCGTCCAATGTATCTGAGTGACGGGGTCGCTGCAATAGCTCGAGTGTTGAGGCCAGACTCGCATCTGCATACAACGGTTGCAACAAATGACTCATCACTGACTTTGCCTGAGAAATATTCCCTTATCCCCCTTGCAGCTCAACCCCTATGTTTTTCATATCTTTTGGAACTTTTCACCGTACGAAATTTTTACTTTACTAAAGTTTTTCTTTCTGGCGAGATATGAAATAATCTGTGGTTATACCATTCTTTGACACTGGAATACAAATTATGGTACCTTGGTATGATAAGGGTATCAACAAGGCTGGTAAGTAAGTTTAAATATTGTCCAATGCATGTACCTCAGTTAACAATGAAAAGTTTTACTTCATTACATTTTGCGTTCTTTTAATTAGTCAACGAAACTTACATTATAGATATCCAAATATAAGAGTTTGTGATAAATGACATGATTCAAAAATATGATTTTGGTTGGCTATGCTCGAAATGCTTTTGAGTTGCACAAGTCATTAATTACTGATCCCTTTGTTACATCTCCTGCTTAAGAAAGAAAGAAAAATAAGGTCTGAGTGCGGAAAATATTTGCGAGGAAGAACATATTATAAAACATCAGAGACAACTTAAAGCAGAATGCCAACTTATAATGGAAATTTTTTTTTATAGCAAGACTGGTTGGTTGTTCGGAGTTTAACATGGTCGTCTAAAGGCTTTTTAGGTCAATTTCTATCACTAGATATCGCAACTCGGAAAAAGCGATTTGCTAACGTATCTTGTTATCCTGCATTGCCTTGTCAGCGTTGTGCGCATGCGCTCGGACTTGAATCTCGGAAAATTTTCTTTGTATATAACGTTGGAGATTTCATCAGAGCGCATGCGTATTATGTAGTTTGTAATCGTATATGGGTAACTTCGTTTACGCGTGAATAAGCACACGACAGTGAAGGGGGGGGGGGAATAAGCACCTATTACAACTGTTGCAACGTATTTCTATATCGCAAACCAGATAATAGCAGGATGCTTTACGACAGAGGTCGGCTACTAAATTATACATATAAATACTATTTAAATAACCGCGAGTCAGCAAGTTGAACTATGAAATATATATTTTAAAAACTGAGATTGAAATTATTTTTTTTGTTAAAAAGAATTTATATTTGTTTTGTTTAAAGGTAATTTAACACACAATAATTCAGTTATCCAATTTGAATATTACAATAGTCGTAATTATAATAATTGGAGTTAAAAATAAGTAAATTAAAGCATTTTTCATATAGATTATCATTTTTCTTTCGTCAAACTTTATGCCGGTATTTCAGATATTTTATTTATTTAATTTGTAAGGATAATTAAATTAAAATATATACTTCATAGCAAACGCGAAGAACATCAAATTTCTAATGAGATTTTGTCGCTGAATTTCAATTTTCTTAACATATTGTTAAGTTTTTTTACTTAACAATCTTACTTAAATTTAATATTTTATTTTGTTAAACGTATATATAATTAATTATTATAAAAAGAGTCGCAATTATTGAAAGAGTCATACGCATCTCCGGAGCTGCAAGTTGCCGATCTCTGCATTACAGAAAACTGTAACTCAAATGAATCCAAATAAGAAACAAAAGAGTGTCGTTTTCATTCTGCATTAACAGACATCATATATATATATATATCACTGTTTTTCTTAACGAATTAAATTTGATGTATAGCTGAAGGAAAGTTGTGAGTAATCACTGATAAGTTAGATCCATGCTCGTTTAAATCAAAATATTATTATTTTATCTTTCCAATCGAAACTTTCTGTTCTATATACACCAAAAAACGTTTTAAAATACATGAAATTAAAAATAAGGTTTAAATATACAATACACAAGAACTACTACATTTAACTCTGAGAAGAAAAAAATTAATATATTATCTTACATACGACATGAAACTTAATTAAATTCGCGAATAATTTTAATGATGTTTTAACATTCATACAAATTCCTTGAAAGAACAACCCGAAGCTGATAGTTTTCATTTTATAGGTTCGCTAACAACGCGACACATATCTGAATTTATCTCAATAAATATTATCAATAATGAGATAAACATTTAAGAAACATATTATTTCAAATAAATGTAAAATTAAATGCGGTACAAAATTACGAGGTCCGTCCCAAAATAACTCTCGTATTGCCTCAAAACGGGATTAAGGTAATTAAACTAAACTAAACTAAACTTGAAGGTGAGGACTGGTCAAAGTTCGCGCTGCTTTAAGGTGGCATCTTGCAATCTTTCTTATTTATTTTTTGTAAATGAAAAAAAATAATAAAATAAAACTGCCAATAATTATTTGCTCCGCTTTGAAGCTGGTGTTTCGGACTAAATTATAACAATCAGTGCTGAATCTCTTCGGGGCAACGGATCACCGATAAATAACTTTATCAATGATCTATTTAGAGACACGTGAATAAGGTTTTATGATAAATATATATATATATATATATATATATATATATGCAATGGCCCTTACAATACCTACATAAATTGTCACAAGAAATACATGATGCTCCGAGGGTGTTAAAATATTAATAAATGAGAAATAAAACAAAATACCACGATAGTTAAGATTTGTGTACTAAAAATTAGTATAAAAAGTAAATTGAAGTTATAAAGTAAATTGACTAGAGTTTCTTGAAGAAAGCAAACAAATATTCTTTAAAAAGTGAAATTCCAAAAATAGGTAGTAAATATTTTGCGTTAATACATTCTCCTGATTAAAACAAAAGTCTTAAGTTTTTCACTAAAAATATTATTTTCTAAACAGTAATCCCAACTCATAAAAACTCCTAGTGTTCTTAATCTTTTAATAACCTTTCACCCTTTTAATAATCTCGAGGCCTTTTTTGCACCCCCCTTTATTGCACTCTTCTAATGCGCAGCTCTAAGGACTTTTTTTTTGTGTACTGATATGATAAGAGCCATCTTATCCATTGGGCTAATTGGACTGTGGCCCAGCGGCGCCATTAATCCAAAGGCGCTTGAAATTTACTACATTGATTGTATTTTAATTTTGAATTCAAAAGTTTTTGATTATTATTTTAAACATGTTAAAAGTACAGATATGATTAGGGCTTGTAACTAGACAGCCAGAGATTTTGTAATGTTGCATAAACATTTATATCATTTCAAAAAATTTCCATACAGAATCAATTAATGAGAAAATCATAAATTATGTGTGTAATAGAAGTAACCCGCATCAAAGAAGCAAAATCTTGTTTTGAAAAGACAATGATTTGTAAAATTGAAAAGTGTTAATCGGAGAACAGATGATTTTTTTTGTTCCTCAATATTTTAGTGGGTAGACCTGGTTATGGTTCTGATGGGGACCCAAATTACTCTATCCCAGGGCGCTCAAATTTGTTAAGACGACCCTGGATATGATATCTACATTCACTATTTCACATTTACATTAGACATGAAAATTGCAAGTGTTATATCTTATGTTAAATATTATTCATAACACAATTCACGATTGAACGAACTTACTATTTTACAGACCACTACTTACCTTACTACTTTCACCCCAATTATTATGTTAAATCGAGGGTTGAAAAGAAAAATAGATTAAACGGTTTTTAAAAGCAAGTAGACCCTATTAGCTGTACAACTATTGTATGATTTTAAAAAACCATGAATTCTGGCAGATTATAAGCGCATTTCGACCCAATTTTATTGCTAATAAATTATTATAAAACCTTATGATAAAAGTTATAATCTGTTGCTAATATTTTCTCCACTAGATGGCGGCACGATTGATTTGCATGGAAACTTTGGTTCCGTATTTAATGTACTGAAAATGTACTAAAAGAAGAAAAATAGTTTGCTATCTTTATTA
The DNA here is from genome assembly GCA_013235015.1 of Araneus ventricosus. Lineage (NCBI taxonomy): Eukaryota > Metazoa > Arthropoda > Arachnida > Araneae > Araneidae > Araneus > Araneus ventricosus. The sequence goes on along the minus strand of BGPR01000028.1, from coordinate 764,899 downwards.
CAATGTATACTATGCTTCGTTTATTTGTTTTCTTATAGATAGTATAACATAAATGCATTCAGATCAATAAATTAAAGATAATTAGAGCTGAAGCTTGGTATATAATGCATAATATACTATAATAATTCATATATATAATTCTAAATTTTTCGATTCCCAAAACTGAAATATAGTTATTAAAACCAGGGTTGGCGACAGAGGGGGGACCGGGGAGGCAACCTTTCCCAGGAAAAAATTTGTGTCCCGTCGTGGAAAATTTTTGTACTGGGTATTCAACTGTAGTTGATAAATAATATTCTGGCGAAAATTTGAGACCATTTGCATTGCACTCGTCCCCCCGGTACAGTAGGTCGTGCCCCACTGTCGAGGAGACTGTACCCCCTGTCGGGCAAATCATCCCCCCCCCATCGGGAAACTCTAGCGCCATTCCTGTTAAAAACAATGAATAATTTAAATTAAAAGATATAAACCTTAGAATTAAAGATAAGGTTCATATCATTTAATTTAAAATGTCAAGGCGCTTCCTTGAAAATCATGCAAATATTAATATAATAAAGAGTAAAATGAATCAATTCTATGTCCAACTAACTAGTGTAACATCACTTCTAGTAAGATTAGTGGTGAAAAAAAAGCGTTCATTGAAACCAATATTTAAACATAATTTTCCGCAGAATACTCTTCAGATAACCAAAATATAAATAATACTATTTATAGCAGATTTATAGAGAGATTTGATTTTAAAAAAGAAAGAATATTAAATGTATAATATCTTTCATATTAGCACAAGATATTGCACGATATCTCCACCGATGCTATTCCATATTCTAAATGCCGCACGATATCGTGAAAATATTGTAGCAATATTACAGAGCGTCTTGTGGTAATAGGGTTAATACCTATCTCTGAATAATTCAAGCATTGAAAGAATATGAAGAATCTTGTGATTTTAGTATTATTGCCTAATACACAAACCCATTGACGTACCTACATAAAATGGCGCCCAGGGCAAATATCGAAACTTCGCACCCTCTCTTTTTCTTTTGGAATATAATCCTCATTTTCTTTTCGAAAACTTAATGTCGGGGAGTGAAAAGATTAAAAGTGCAAATAAACTTAAAAAAATACCATATAAAACATTTTTGAATTGATAGGATTTACATATTCCAAATTTTTTAACAAAATTTCGCTAAATTCTCACAGATAATTTGGCGAATTCTAACTTGAAACCCCTAAATATGGCTGAAATAAGAAAATCAAAGTTTTTTGTAAGAAAATTTTGTATAATATAAAAGGATGCATTCCATTTATTTCGTATTTGAAAAAATAATATAAAATGTGTACAAATCTCTTAATCAATCGAAAAAAAACCCACACACATTCAAATAAAAATGAAAGAAATTATATACACTACTTTTTTGCCCACAGAAAGTATATAAAAACTTAAACATTGAAGTAAATCTTTTGCTAACACAGATAAAATCATACAAAAACTTTAGTGACAAATATATTTAACAATATTCGTAATATAATTCATTATATAATTGCATACATATATCTTTAAATATATTATTCAAAATTTACAATTAATAATGTTTAATAATTTTTTATCTAGCACGTTATGACATAGTTAAAATTCATTGCATGAAATTAGGGGATAGCTATTGCAGGGAAAAAAATGCTGATACAAACTTGAATTAAAATTATAACTTTATTAATTTATCTAAGACATGTAAAATTGCACTTCCTTATTATTTTAATAGACATTATTTATGTGAATGAAAAACGATACATTATTTCTGAAAAAGTTTGAAGTATTTAGGATATCCGAAATGTTATAAATCAACCTTTCTGGCTTTTAATGAAGCAAAAGTGTTTATAATTACAATACTTTAGTGCTAAAAATACATGTGCTAAACATAAGGATCATAGAAAAAATGACTGCCATATTTACATATTTAAATAATTATTTTTGGTTGAGTTTTGGTAGTTTAATGATTTGATAGTCAAGGCAAATTTTAATGTGTTTAATTAGAGACGATAGAGTAACTGACAGAGGAAAGAAAACGCTTCACATTGAGACAGGAATTGAATTTCTCTTCTTTATGTATTCGTTCTCGTTAATTATTAAAGAAATAACTTTCACTTATCTTGATTTCAACGTCAATACGGACCAGAAATTGCCAAACTTTATACGGTCTTTTCTCTCTCTCTAAGTATTTTTTTTTTTTTGTTTATTTGCGTTTGGCAGAACAACTGCATCTAGGTTTTTCGGAATAAAATTTAAAATAAACACTATCGCATTTTCATACTTTCAGTACTAAAAACAATGTAAAGATAGTGAACTTACGCCTTTTAAAGTTGCTGGAGTACTCTTACTCTACGCAAAAAAATGGAGTTATATCTTCCGTTTTTCACTCTTCGCCGAATGCTGATTGAAAATGGGAATGACATTTTGTCAACAATTTATCATCAACTTCCGAAGAAACTGATATCCAGTCAGTATAAATCAGGCATACCGTGAGAAACCATTAGAAACCCTGCAGAGTTAATCATCCCTAACCATCTTCCCTTACCTCCCTCCCTCCCACCCACCGAGACTCAAATCTGTGGAAAGAAACTTCCTTTTAAACTAGCTTTTAATTTCATTGTTGGGGTTTGGGTCAGTAAATTTCAGAAACATAATATTACTTCTTATTTTGAGGTTTCCGGGTTGTAAAAATGAGTGTATCCTTAAGATTTTCCCACACTTTGTTGAAACCATTTCAATTTTTAAGAGTCTTAGGAATAAGAGTTACAAAAACTTACTTTTCTTTTAAATACAACCAACTGGTTCCTTAATTTTGCGCCCCCTGGCAATTGCGCCCAGGGCACGTGACCTACCTGCCCCACCTTAGTTACGCCACTGCATAAACCACTATCTAAGCACCTGACTACTTCAAGGAGAAAAAAAAAGTGGAAAAATTTATCTCTGTGCTCTATGCTTTGATTACTGAAAAAAGGAATACACATTTCTCCAGCTTTTTGCCTCCAACCTCAAATAAAGCAGATACCCATTTAATAAAGTTTGAAGCTGTTTTGCATAGTAGGATATCTCCTTGCAGCTCTCAAAAGCATAGAACTGTGCAATTAATCTGCTGTCTTTCCTTTTCTACAACAATGTGGTCATGCTCAAATATCCACTTCCTCCCCTCTCAGCACATAAATCTGAGAAAAGGCTCAAACTGGTGATCCCCCTTTTCCACATATGTGGCTTTGTTCCTCAGACTTTTTGTGTAATTGCTAACTGATTTAACGGTACAAAGACTTTATTTTACCTTAGAAGCTCAATTTGCTCGCATTTTATAAGACTGTCCTATCTACCATCAGTCTGGAGATATTAAAGTGCGGCAGAAAGAAACCAACAGTAAAGTAAGTTGAAAAAGCTCTTGTCATTTACAAAGCATGTCTCTTTGAAATCTCTCTTCTGAGGATCGCGTTCCTTATGCAATCAGGGTATCCACGCCCTCTTCCTTCTAGCCCAGAAAGAGATGCGTTTGTAACAGAACCATAAAATTTAGACCCCGTCTTGCCGTATCGCTCGAGTTTCTGAATGACCAGCCCACCGCGAAACTGCGGCCTGTTACCTAATAGCCATTACTGGCTCCGGCATAGAAGTCTCCTGTAGGAGGTACACATCTTCTTCGAAAATGTGGCCATACGCCCATTAATATGCCCGCTGGAGAAACAAGAACCGGCTTATTTACTCGGCCAATTCTTATCCACGTACTCGTGGTGCCCCTGAAGGGGCTCGCTCCATTTTAGTTTTATTTAAATATTTCAGAAACTGTTCAATTTTCAATTACTTGTAATACAACAAGATAATGATCGTAAATACCTGCTTTTATTTTTCTTCTAGTTTTTATAGTTTCTGAGATATTTAATTTGTTACCTGAGATGTTACTTGAAAATTGAATAGTTTTCGAGATATTCAAAAAAAACTAAAAAGACGGATGAAATCCAAGATGGCGTCAGACTTTGAGGTCCATTTTCTCGGAAACTATTAAAGCTAGAAGAAAATAAAAAAAATCAATAGTAGGGAATTTTACGCTTTTTAGTTTATTATATCATCTGCAATTTGAAAATTCAATAGTTTTCGAGATATCCAAGAAAAACTAAACAAAAAGGGGATGAAATCAAAGATGGCGGCAAACTTCGAGATCCATTACCTCGGAAACCATTAAAGATAAAAGAATAATAAATGCATGTATTTGTAAGGATTTTTAAGCTCTTTAATTTATTAAATCAATTGTAATTTGAAAACTGAATAATCGAGATATTCAAGAAAAACTAAAAAAGAGGGTGATGAAGTCGAAGATGGCGGCACGAGCTCTCCCCCCAGGACCGGAGACTTTTAGTATGTTCAACAGAAACCTCTCGCGAACATGTGTAACAATTTTCGAAACTAAAATTTAATGTTTTTTTTCAAACCCTTCGTTTACTGGACTATCAACTAAGATTTTTTACAAATTCATTCACTCTGATACCAATTATCTCAAAAAATATTAAACCTGGAAGAAAAATACAAGGATGCATTTGTAGGGAATCGTACGCTCTTTAATTTATTACAACAATTGTTCTTTGAAAACTGACTAGCTTTCGAGATATTCAAGAAAAACTAGAAAACCGGGGATGAAATCCACGATGGCGGCGCGAGCTCCCCCCTCAGGACCGGGGACTTTTAGTATGTTCATATGTACCAATGTGTACCTCACGAACATATGTACCAATTTCAAAACTATGATGTAATGCATATATGTAAATATGATTTAATGTTTTTTTTCAAACTCTTCGTTGACTGGACTAACACTGCAGGATCTTTGACTACGTATTACTGATGCTTGTGCCATAGTGAGACCTAATGTGCTAAAAACATGTGCAACGTGAAATCCATGCAAATGTCGGAATATGTATTATAGCTGATGGAGAGCAGTTTGAACACCGAAAATAAAGATATCGTGTTGTTTTTTCTTCTTTCTAACAGGTTTCGTCAGGCAACAGCGTTGAAAATCTCGAACAAATAAAGGAAGTTTTTAACATTCTGTTCTTAGCATTTACAAGGTGCCTTTTTGTAGTAAATCGATAATAATCTCCTTTTCAGAGACTAATTCCGCAGTTCCCACCAGATGGCGCTGAAAGCGGTATAATGAAGTAGCACATAGCCACATTACAATTCTTAAACATTACTTTTATGACTATAGTTGCAGTCGTTCTGAAATTAAGGGGAGGTGCAAGTAACTTTAGTGGGAACCCTTCATATATATATATAATGAAAATAAATATGAAATAAAATGCATCAAAGAGACAAGCAAAATCTAACTCTTAAACTACACATAAATACATAAAACTACACTATAAGAGCTGAAAATAATAACCCTGAATAGTAATAAAACTACCTAAACATTAACAAAATTATCAATAAATATAAATAAACAATATAAATCTTTAATTAAACAATAAATACTGCATAATTCTGGAAAACACGTAAAAGTATTCAACTAAGACAAAAACTGCAAATCAAAATCTAAGTGAAAGAAAATGACTGAAATCTAAGTTGCCCTTGTTCCAAGAAATTAAAGGATTGAAAAAGCTAATTCAAATAATGGAATTCAAGTCAGTTGTAGGAAAGTATGAAATATCCTCTCCTAAAGTGTTTCATCAGAATTAAAAAGAGAAGAGGAAAATTTGAGATTTAAAAAATCTACTCGAAACTATTTTTATTGCAAAGCAAAGCTGCATATCTAAATCCTAAATGACAACAGATCAGCCAAAATTGGAAAATTATTTTAATTTAAGAAATTATAAAATGCATATTTGTAACACTGCATACAACTATAACGGAGTTCTTGTCAAACCTCCTGTAATATGTCCCTGTCGAAGCTGGCCGTAAAAGCTATGATCTACTAATCTAAAGCAATACTTCATACTTTTGGCAAGATTTCAGCCATTTACATTGTGTCAAATCATTACATCGTTTCATACGATGGAATTCAGCTCATGTCTTCGAAACTGGAAAGAAAAAAGTTTGCTTATATATTCGTTGGATGTACATTGACTACTTTAGTTTCACTTCTCTTAATTTTCCGTATTGATGGGCTAAGCAATGCCTTTTTTTAAGAATAGTTTTTTTTATATTTAATTTTTGGTAACATAATAACAGTACTGAAGAAGTTCATCGTTTTAAGCAGTGAACTGTTTCATCTTCCTCTTGTTCAAAATCGGATATGTTTCGTCCACTGTCTCAAAACTTTGAATCCTCATTTGAAGCATTAGCAACAAAAATATCTACTAGTATTGACGTCTTCACTTTTGAGCACTTCTGAAGTCTCTTTATTCGATTTATTATTTTTAACTGAGACATCTCTTGTTGAAGTTATGACAGAATATGAAAGTAATAATGATATTTTATTTGTATCTTCATTGCTCTGAAACAGGGTATCTTCTAGAATACTTTTCGAGGAATTTTTTCTATTCCTCAAAAATTCCGTGAAAAAAAAAATTCTTCCTAAAGCTATCCAATTGGAAAAGTAATATATATATATATATATATATATATATATTGATATTTATGACCCATCTACTAAAATTTTTGAACCGCAACTATTTCTAGAAACGAGCTATATAAGCTATCAAATAATTCAGCTGTTTCTGAAGAATTTTTCAAAACAATCATTAGTATTTCATTTTTCTTGTAGACAGGGACGTGGCCAACATCTCACATCTGAGGGGGTGTGAGACAGTAAAAATGCCGACTTTATTGATGAACTTTGCCTACTTATAAAAGCAAATATTTTCATGTTGTGTAATATGTAAGCTTGCTCATCGAGAAATTTAAAACATTTTCTATTAACTTTCTTTTTAACTGATAATTGGAAAATTGTATTGCATGCAAGATTCATAGCTGTACCATAAACGATCAATGAGCAAAGAAAATAGTGAGAGAACAGGACAAATAATTAATAATATATAAATAAAACAACTTTTATGAATGAAAATAAATACAAAAATTTTAGAACTCTTTCTCTGATACAGTTAAAAAGAGATTTTACGAATTAACGTGCAATTTTTTGTGATTATTAGAAAGCGTTGCAATTATTGAGATAGGTATTTAAAATATAATCATTATTCGTGAAAGTTACCGTGCTAGACAGGAAAACTTCTCGTGGAAAAAGAAAACCAATGAAACCACAATAAAAAAAATGAAATCGAATCTGGCTAGTGAAGATACTTTGTTTTTAGGTGACAACTTTTGTTGACATGTAGTGTGATAATAATATTGATTATTTCCTTATGAAGATACGTCTCATAATTTTAAATATCCAGCATAATGTGAAAGCTCCAATCTAGTGCGAAGCTTCCTTAAGTTCAATTCTTCTGTTTGTAACTGAGTGTGTTTTCTCCTTTGTCTCAGAACACATAAATGTATTTGGTAGAAACATTTTAAAAGAAAAAAAAAAAGATGTAATTCCGGATTTTATTGGGTCGAATGACATACCTTCTTATTTTAATTAAATTCAAATGATAAATTTAGTTTTACTAATTCGAAACTCAATTTTTAAATTTATCTTCAAAACGTTTCTTTTTGTCTTAACAATATATTAATAATGAAAATTAAAATTTCAAATTATATTTGAAACATGACACACGCAAAACTAAAATAAGACAAATAAAAGTAGAATCCAAGATAAAGGTCTACATTAACTGTTAATGCTAACAATGATATTTCTTTTTTTCGGATACTCATATCCGAAAGAATTTCACTATTATGTTTGCTAATAATATAGAGAGAATTAATAATAACTATGATGATAAAATCACGATAATACTACATTCAAATCTAATTTTTACAGAAATGTACAGTCGCGGAATAAAAAGGAGCCACCCCGCTTTATTTTGCCGTTATTCATTGTGTATTAAAACAAAAAAAAATGTTAAATAGAATCCTTCGAATTTCCAGAAATGAAACAAAATACCTGGGTAATTTTTATAAGAATCAGAGGAAAATAGTTGAAGGGAGATGGCAGTTTTGTTTTCTATCAACATTTATAAGCATTCCTTCAAGACTCTAGTACAGGATATCAATACTCCCATGCCTTCCATTGTAACACCTTGTACCGATGTGACATGTGTGTTGTCAGGAAATAATAACTTCACCGTGTGTCTTTTAAATTATTTATTTTTCACATGAAGACACATAACAAGTTGGACATCACATGAACACATTACTAAACACATCAATTAATAGAAACCGAGTGAAACATTATTTGGGAAAAACTTCAATCACGGCAGGGTGCCATTTCGCTTCCTTCCATCACCACACCATTCTTAACCCCAAATCCAACGTCTCTTCTTCCTTCTCTCGTCCGCCAGGGGGCGGGGAGGTTAGTTCTCACAACAACCCCCCCCCCCTCCATGAAGTTGGAAATAATAGGATACTCCCTGTAAGTTCGGCTGGCATCTTTATTCTAGTAAAGAAGCTGCACAGATTTTGGGATTACAGGTGCAGATGTTACAACCCACTGGTTGAGATATGCGTGCTGTGTGACCTTCTGCTGCTTCCAAGCTGAAAATTTTCATTTTATCCGTAATTTGTGTTCAATCTGTGCAGCCTTGTTATTTCTGCCACTTTAAGAATTAAGCTTAATTACCGAAGTTTCGTTCGATTTTTCTTATTTTGGTGCAGCAAACTTAATACGAGGCAATAAAAGTGTCTTTTGTATATTGAAAATAACGTTTGATATATGTTTGGATATGTATATATGTCTTTATCATCATTTTTGCTTACCGACTAATCGCATTGATAATGCAATCCGATATATGCCGATTCTAGAGAACTAATAGATATTTAAAACAGCACTATGATCTATCTGTTCATCTAGATAAAAATAATTTTGTTTTGAATCTGTAAGTAAAAAGTCGATTTTGACGAATATGAGTATTACATGAAGCAGAAACGGCAAACATAGTTTTGCCGATTTGCAATCAAGATATAAGTTTGTCTGTCGATAAATAAATTATTTCAACTAAGTGTAAGTTAATATTTCGAAAAATTCCAAATTAAGTAATAAAGTTTCACATTCTTTCCTTAAGGCTGAAATCATATTTATCCAAAAGTCGTCGGCTTAGAGATAAAATATCAAGTTCCATTACCCTATCAAATTTTGTCGACTGATGGCCAAAATGCCGACTCAGGAAAAAATTGAGGGGGGGGGTCGCACCCCTCTCACCCCCTTCTCGCCACGTCCCTGCTTGTAGAACCTTGTCCTACCCAGAGTCTCGTATTTCAGTGAAACTGATAAAAAACATATATAGCTTTCTAAGATTTATATAGCTTTTATGAATTGCATTATGAACTTAGTGAGAGATATTAGTTTTTAAAATTTTTCACTTTTAACGTTTGCTTAGAAAACTAATTTTGGTCTGCCCATTGAGGCTCTGGTTCGTAATTCCGACGACCGAAATTTCACTGCCCATGATCCCGACGAGTCAATATTTAAATCCATGGTGCCAGTTAAGGTATGGTTATGGTATTTAATTAGGCTCAATTTAGCCTACTTAAATAGCACTTTTAAGCAATTATTAAATATCACTAATTAGTAGTTTTAATCATTAAATTATAAAAATCTTGTCATTACTGAAATAAATTTCGGCAAATTGAAATGAATATTTGGAAATTTGTTTTACTACCAAAAAACAAACACTGACACGTTCTGTATGCATTCTATTGGCGTATTCTCAGTGACTTATTGTGAGAGATGTTGGGAAGATATTTCATAGCTCGTTTATCGGCATAATTTTTAAGATACAGTAATTAAAACTATTAGAAATATGTAATATTTAGATAATAATGGCGTTTAATTAAACCAAATTGAGCGTTTGGATTTAGATATTAATTTGTTGGGATTTTGCACTGACGAGATTTCGACCCTGTCTGGATTTTAGACAATCGGGATTTCGACCATTTTTTGGCTCGTCGTTATTTCGTCTGTCAGTATTCGTCATTATTTCATCTGTCAGTGTTCGTCATTATTTCATCTGTCAGGATTCGTCGTTATTTCGTCTGTCAGTATTCGTCGTTATTTCGTCTGTCAGCTTGTCGGGATTTCGGCTATCGGGATTATGACCCGATACTGTCTACTGTTAGCAAACAATGATCAGCAATTTATAGCCATTTAACCAATTCTAGGTATCCATTAAATATATATTTTTGTCGGAGTACCAATTAAACATTCTTCGATTTATACTTAACAGAAATGAATAAAATTTTCTTTTATTTCTTAGTCCATCTCCTTTGAACAATTAGATTTTATTCTATTTTAACATGCTGTACTAGTTCTTCCTCATATTATTTTTCTGAAGAATCGCATATTTTTATTCATTTAAAATAGTATCTTATACTCAATTGTTAACAGACTGAGAATCCGATTTAGGTTGTTCATATGAACGACTAAAATTCTTTTGTACTTCACTGAAGGAATACTAATTTTTTGATCCATCTCAATTTCATTTGCAAAAGAGCGCAAAAATATTGCAGTCCTAAATATTAAAAATATTCAAGAAAACTACCATTCATTTAACTAAATATTGTTCCAACCTATTGGATAATAATATATCGAGAAAAGTTAAAATGAAATGAAACATCAAATCCATACATTTTTCTTACACGTGGAAGGAAGTAAAGTGTCAGTGAACCCCCTGGAAAAATCCCCTGAACAAATTTTCTTTTACGAAAGCTCATAAATAATTTCTCTGAAGGGCAAAATGCAATTTGGAAACTTCTTGCTTTGATGACGTAATAGGGGGAAATACCGAATTGTTAACAAAAATAAAATTTCGGTGATTCAGCATCTCTGGATTGTAAACTTTGATTTAAACTTCAATTGAATTTGATTTTAAGATGTGAAATTTTTGATTTTTGGCGAGCTAGATGCGCTATCTGGAGCGCTTGTGCATCGTTTCAAAATTAATACTTTACTAAAATAAGGTAACAGGCCTTTTTATTTTCTAAATATAGACTTTTACTTCAGCTTTGCATTATCTGAAGTTTAGTTATATTAACTTCCCGTTTTAAAGCAACAGAGGGTTATTTTGGGACTGACTTCGTAATTTTGAACCGTGATCAGATGAGGAGGATGACACTTGAGCTGGCAACCCCTCTCCAAGTTTCCTCACCACATCGGCGCGAGGACGTTTGGCCACTACGTATGATTCAACTTACAACAGGCGGTGGATCTTCAATGGAATTGGGTCTCGAACCTGGAGCCCTCCGGCCCCGAAGCCGACACCTTACCACTAGACAACAGCCGTTTGCCGTTTTGCATTATCTGAAATTCAAGTTTTTATTCTTTGGCTATATTATATCAAACAAATGTAGAAATCTGAACAGAAAATTTATTATTATTGTTGGAAGTCAATACTTGGGAATTTGAATCTTTAGCCTTTTCTAATGATTTGTTCTTTATTTGTTTCCATAACATTTTGTATTTGGTTTCGTTTACTGCTTATTTGATTAAACTTTCCAAAAATCCTGCTCTTCATTAGTATAAGTAGACGGAAGCAGATATTTCTCTCCTTTATATAGTCGATACATACTTAATCTTTATAATATAAAATTTTATCGGCGATACCATTTCTCTACGTAAAGCTATCTCAATGAACAATTTTAACATTTGACAGGAGAGCCAAAAGAAGCCCCAGAGCGGAATGTTTTGCAATGCACAATACATTTTTTGAGAGCGGTTATCTTTTCTTCTTTTCGATCTAAAGCTACGATATATTGTCCATCCAAAGATGCGATTGGGATGAAGTGAATACAATAAAAACATCAAAATCAGCAAAATTGGATTCAAGATTTGTTTACTTCTGCGGTACAGAATTAACCAATGGAAGTTAGTATTCAAAATTATTAAAGGTTATCACACCGAAGAGGGAAGCAGCCGAAATACAGAACAAGAAATTTAGCCTATATAGCTTTAGCCTAAACCTATATGCTTAGTCTTTATAATATAAAATTTTATCGGCGATATCATTTCTTTATGTAAAGCTATCTCAATTACAATTTTAACATTTGACAGGACAGCCAAAAGAAGCCCCAGAGCAGAATGTTTTGCAATGCACAATACATTTTTGAGAACGGTTATATTTTCTTCTTTTTTTATCTAAAGCTACGATATATTGTCCATCCGAAGATGCGATCGGGATGAAGCGAATACAATAAAAAACATCAAAATCAGCTTCAAGATTTGTTTACTTCTGAGGTACAGAATTAAAAAATGGTAGTTAGTATTCAAAAATATTAACGGTTATCACACCGAAGAAGGAAGCTGCCGACATAGAGAACAAGAAAGCCAGTCATCTGAAGAGAGATATTGTTAGGAAGCTGTAAAGTTGTTTCCCTGAGATGCTAACCTTGGCGATAAACTTGACGACTTGGCGACAACAGGAATCTCCTAGAAAAATCCTGAACTGTGATCCTATCTCTACTGAGAGCCAGAAATGTCAAGAACTTTCTAAAGATTACATTACTTCCCACGTATTGATGTCATTTCCTGTTGAAAAGGTATAAAAGCAAGCTCTCAAACCAAAAGAGTCAGTTGAAGTTTGATCAGCAAGCAAGCTGGTGAGCTAATAATCTTTGAGCGCTATTGAAAGTGCTGTGTTGAAATTATTGGTGATCTCTGTTGAAGATTTATACAAGTGCTTATTTATTACCTGTGCTACGTTTGTTTTCTTAGAATATTCGTAGAATAAAGAGCTTTATTTTTTTATCCTGCTTATTGGACTGCATTCACGTACACCCATAAGACGATTTTTCTTACAATATGCGTAGTCTGTCCAATAAAAAAGCAAACTAAACAAATAGGGTGGCCTTGAGATGAATTTTGGCCATGTGCACTATCTGATCTGTTAGAGAGGGACTCTCTGAAGCCTCAGTAACCGTCGAAACAAGCATACAGATAAAGGCGGGAATTTTGTGGCACGCTGCTTTCGACCCTTGTTGACGATGGAAATAAATGAAATGATGGAACTGCGACTTAACATCAAATTTTAGACGAAAATCGGGGAAAACTCTCAGGAAATCTATTAAATGAGTGCTGTTTATGGCAATAACTCGGTGAAGAAAACAGAGCTTTTCGAGTGGGGAAAATAGAGCTTTTCAGTAACTTTGACAACACGGTATATCCCCGAACATGGAGCCAGGACGGCTCCTTGCCGGTTGGGTAGGTATACGTGAACCTGAATTGAAAGAAAGGCTTAAAAAATTTACAGACTTGTATAACTAAAAACACACATAATACATTTTTGATTAACAGTTGCAGCTTCCTAACACAACTTGAGGCTGTTGCTGCAATTGTTTACTAAATTATTATTTCAAAAGGGATTACGTGAACATATTATTAAGCTAACTGCAAGTAAGAAAAGTTCAGTAAGGGATTACAAGATCAAGAAGACCGCCGATCTCATGTGTTGATGAAAACATCGAATGTGTGCTGTATCTTCTATTTTCTCATCTCCGGTTCGATGCCCAGATGACTGACGATGAACTGAATTTGAGAAATTGTCTGTGCACAGATTCCGACAAGTGTAATTTAGGTTAGTTATAATAAGGTCCTGTTTGGAATCAACACGAGGGCTATTTTGGGACGTAATTTTGAACCGCAGTCAGATTACGAGGACGACATCGCAGATGCCTCCCCCTAAAAACTTCCGCACCACACCAGAGGGTCGATTCCGGCAAAGCATTTAAGGTTGCAAAAACTGTGTACAAAATTCGTCATGAAGTTCTACAGATTCAGCAGTAAGCTCCCCAAGTAATTTGATTCCTTGGTCACACTCCCTACTCACCAGACTTCGCCCCATGTGATATTTTTTTGTTCCTGAAATGCAAGATGGTCGTGTGGTGGAGGCATTGGGACATTGCGGAGACAAAAATATATGAATCGACAAGACAGCCGAAAAGCCTGATATCTGAAGGGCTTCCAGGGATGTTTTGTACAATAGAAAATGGCATTTTGATAGGGAAAACATTGATTTTATAAAACAAATTTCTTGAAAAATTTTTAAAACACATTTTTATGGCCTCAGCTGCTGTATTTATCGGACAGACTACACTCTCAAATTCGCTAATATGACCAGATTAACCGTCAAAAGTTTGATTAGGAGTCTTGGCAGTTGCTTCGGTGACTGTTTTGGTAAATCATGTTTTATTGGCAAAAGATTTAGTGATGCTGTTTTGATTATGATGTTTCTTATACACAAGGTTAGATACATGTTACTCACTTTTCTAGTGAGTGGAACTGATTAAATTTCACTTTGTGATCTTTGTTTTCACCTTCAATTGTAAGAACGACAGATAGCGAAGAAGTTAAGCATTGTTCATCGTTAGAAACCCGATAAGGTAATAGTAGGAAAATGAACAGAGGAAGAATAAATATTGTTTAAATCTATGAGCAGAAAATTTGGAGAATCATCAATGGAACTTTCTCAAGTGATGAAAATCACCCAACCCTGGTGAATAAACTATTTGCCTGCTTACCGATGATGCAGTGGGCTAACGGAGTTCTTGAACTCAAGGTTCTTCACCTCCGGATGTTGGTATCGCTGAGAAAAAAGAGACATTGCAAATACAGTTACCTAATAAAGCTTGGAAGTGCCATATTAATTTAATGAAGTCATAGCAATTTACTATTGCTTAATATATTTAAAATATATAAATTATAAGAGAAAAGAAACGGGAAAGGAGAATTTAAGTGTAGTTCATTTGGATTTTTACATTACAGCCTCGATCAGGAGTCATGTTGGGGTGGTGGGGCATCAAGTCGTACGAAGGTTAGTCGTTGATCAGTCTTCTACGTTCTTTGGGTCTCTAGAATCATTGCTCCAGTTTCTTTGAGTACTTCATTGTCATTAATGTCCAGCCTTTCAAAGAAATTTTTGGATAGCTTCTTGTGGAAGTCGTTAACTGCTGTTGTTGTAAGTTAGAGATATTTCTGTATATCATTGTTCCTATTTGGCGGGCAGTTTTGTTTTGAGGAACTGCAAGTTCCTTGTGGGATTTAGCAACGTTTGCCTGCTTAAGAACTTGAGAGGAATGAAAAATCATCATGCACAAGCAAAAAAAAAATTATTTGTAAACGAATTTGTGTTCGAACTGAAGCAAAGTACAAAAGATTATTGTGTATCGTAAATGGAAAGGAAAATATTTCTCTTAAGTAAATGACGAAATCATGAAAAACTTAAAGCATTTGTTTGTTGTTGATAACAAAGCATTAAAACGAACGTTTATGCAAATAGTTGAAACAACATTAGTTTTACTATTCCTAATTATATATAGCCATATTTTAAGTTTAAAAGAGAGTTAATATTTGTTTTGTAAGCAGTGAATGGAAAAACTGCAATTTATTATGCATATTATAAATATATACACAATCCAACTTAGTGATTTTAAAAAGTAAGACCGAGTTCGGTTGAATAAGTTTAGAGTTCCGTTGTTTAACTAATTCTGATTTATCGAATCTTCTCCAGAGGTTCATCTGTCTTTCATTAACTCCTTTTTCATTCTAATTCTGCACAAAAGAACGTTTTCAAACTTCCGTATATTTATCATGGGTCTATAATAGAGGAATGACCTCTGATAGTAAAGGCGACCTCATTTTGACAAACTTTATATTTTTATTCGTCTGTGTCTGGGTTTTATTTTTATGCACTTGAGTACTAATATCGTTTCTATGAAAATGGTACCGTAGTAGAAAGAAGGCAACCTTAATGGCATCAGCCGACGACACGATTTTACTTGGCCCCGCCAAATACTTACGGAAACAAAAAACAAGTAAGAAGTTTCCAGTCACTCTTTTTTCTTTGGAAATGATCACAGAAAATGACTTTCCAACCCTGCTAATGACGCTTTTCAAAGCCATTCCAGAAGGAAATATTAATAGATTTATAATATACATGAACAGGTAATTAGATAAAGGCAGAACCCCAGAGGTGGGTGATATATATACATATCATTAACGGAACGCTTGCTCTTCTGGATATTCACAATTAAGATGATTACCATTTTTACACAATGCGCTGATGAAGGTATCTATATTTATTTAGGGAATCCAGAAAGTAAGTTCCGTTGACCAATTAAAAGAACACAAAATATAATGGAACAAAACACTTTATTGTTAATTGCGGTGGATACTTTGGACTACATTTAATCATAACTACCACTTGTCATAACACGGCACCATTTTCTATATCTCCGTATAGAAGAATGATGTTGCTTGTAATGATAACCATATGGTAAAACAAGCAATGTCATCCTGGACGATGTTGCCAGGAAGAAAAGCCTTAAAGTTGTAAAAGATATGAACATCAGAGGAGGCGAGGTCTGGGATGTAAGGGAATATTTCTTAGCTAAATCTGTAGTGAGTTGTTGCGTTGCAGCTACCGTTTGGGGACACGGCGAGCGATTCTATTTTCTTAATTATTATCACAACCCACTACGAAAGATATGCATTGCTGTCTTCCCTAACATTGATGTATCTGTCTTGCAGAAGGTTCGAATTATTCAGCGTCTATGCGCACTATTGCGATTGCCGGCCAGCTAAGGCATAAATTTTTAAGGGAACTTACTTTTCGTATTACTCATGTATATTATAAGGAAGTCTTATTGTCTTTAAAGAAGTAACATCAAGGCAAATTTAATGATTTCACAGATTGCACATAATTAAGTTTGATTAGTTTCATCAATTTTTTACCTAATATTTACCTAAAATAAGGGGAAAGAAATGGTTGGGGAACGACAATGAAAAAGGGTCGTAAAATTATTTGAAAGCATGATACTTCATCTTCTTAACATCCAGTGTAAAGGAGAATAGATGCCACAACAGATGACAGGCCATGCCTCGCTATGCTTGGTGGTAATTTTGAACAGCATCATGCAAGAATAATGCCACAAGTAAAACCCAATGCTCATGTTTATAGTAAAGATTATTTTCTAGACATCGGATATGACGCCATACTTTTCTTTCCGCAGTTTTTATTGAAAATTATGGGTCGCACAAGTATAGTTCTTTAGTCATGTTTCATCACTCTAGAGAACTTTCTTGCTTTTTTGAGCACATGGAGTCTTAACGGGGAGCCTAGTATAACCTTGCTGGTCCAGAATGGTACAGAATAGTTTTGATTCTAGGTACAGGGACATATAGTGGTGTTTATGTTTATGTA
>BGPR01000028.1:678294-735305 GCA_013235015.1 Araneus ventricosus | reverse complement strand
AACTTTAAACACCACAAACTTAACTTTTTAGGGATTTATTTAGATGGGCAACCAGTTCCATGCAAACCTATGGAATTAAACTATGAATCAGAGAATTATATTCGAGCCTATCACAGTTTGTTTTCTGGATTTAATAGAAATAAAGGAATTTACATATCGAGGGAAGAATTTTCAAAAGGATATGCCATATACTCATTCGATTTAACTCCCGATTTATGCGACGGATCTCATTTCAATTTACTACACCAGGGGAATTTACGGGTGGAAGCAAAGTTCGCAAGTCTCTGTTTTAGTGTATGCTGAATTTCAAAACATAATTGAAATAACAAAATCTCGTCACGTTTTATGTGATTTTGCCAACTGAAAGAAATGGATAGCTATCAACTTGACAGCATACTATCCAGGAATCGTTTTACTCAAAGATATTTTGTTGGTTGCAAGTGATCGATTACCTACACGTATTCGTTACTATCCAGCATGTTTTATTGCAAATGTAGACCCTTCTTCAAAGGGAGGAAGTCACTGGTTGGCATTTTTCATTAGTTCTCCTGAAGAAGTTGAATTCTTTGATTCATATGGAAACACTCCTTTCACTTTTAATAAATTTATAACCAACTTTGCTGAAAGATTTTTGTTTGTAAATTACAATCCTATGATTATACAAAGTCGCATAACGGCAGTCTGAGGCCAACACTGTTTATATTATTTATATTCGAAATGTCGCGGATATTCATTAAGACAGATATTACCTACCTATGTCACCTGTTCAATACACAATGATGTCAAAGTGTATAATTTTGTAGCCAACAAGTTTGGCGTCCGAACCAAGTTTTATCAATAAAAGTATTTAAAATGAATATTGACTCTCATCAATCATTCGTCATGGAGTTTCTAAAGTTGCAACACCCCTTCACAATTGTCATGGCGGGCCCCACCGGGTGTGGGAAAACGTATTTCATTCGAGACTTATTGCACTACAAGAGGGAAATGTTTCCCCCCGTCCCAGATAAGATAGTGTGTTTCTATGGAATTCACCAACCCCTCTACGATAACATTCCTGAAGTAACTTTTGCTGATGGATTACCATTAAAATTTCAAGAATATTTAGGGAAGCATACCCTTTTTATCATAGATGAAATAGATATCATATCATAGATTTATGAGTCATGATGCTAATCAGAAACTTTTAACAAACTTGTTTACTAAAGGTAGCCATCATTTAAATCTTAGCATAATTTTCATCGTACAAAACCTTTTTCATAATGGAAAAGAAATGAGAGAAATAACCTTAAATGCGCATTACTTATTTGTATGTACAAACAGAAGAGATCTCACTCAAGTTACGCATTTAGGAAAACAACTTTTTCCAAGACATTTGAAATTTTTTCAAGAAGTTTATGAGGACGCGACTAAGAAACCATACTCTTATCTATATTTAGACTTGAGAAGTGAAACCCTTGAGGAACTTCGTCTCCGCACTCAAATTTTACCCAATCAGATTCAATATTTTTATCAATTAAAAAATTTTTGAAACAATATAAAAAGCTAGAGATACTCACCTCTATAAGTCATTTCGCAATATGACACTGAGTAAGGAACAACTACAGCAATTAGAACTTATAAACATTTGTCCTCAAAAGTTTAGAAAGGAAATTTTGAAAAGTATTAACGAAGAAGGTATAAAAGCTATATGCGAATGCTGCTTGAACGTATTGCATGGAAATATACCATTGACGGAAAAGCAGAAAGGATCTCTATCTAAACATAAGAGAACGTTGCGTACTTTAGCTGAAAGAAAAGTCGCTTTGTCGAAAAAACGTAAACTCGTTTTACAAAAAGGAGGTTTTCTCAATATTCTCATTCCCACTGCATTAAGTGTTCTCTCCGAGCTGTTCCATGGAGCACGCTAAAAAATTTGCACTCATTCCAGAACATTTAGTGTCAAAACATACCGTTTCTGATAAGCAGTTGAACGATCTAGATAAAAGTATGCTAAACATTTTAAATAGTTCGTTAGAGGAACATGAAAAAGTTAAGCAATATTATGCTTTGCTGCAAAAGAAAATGAATATAGAAGAATACAACTTACCTTGGAAGCCACCAGAGGAGCCTGCACCTTTGAATAATATCGAAGTTGAACCTATGCTACCAAGAAAAGAAGATTCCTACGACCATGTTGTTTTAAATAGTGTTCCTCAAGGAATGAAAAATGAAGCTTCAAAGGCCCTGGATTTCATTAAAGAACATTCTAATATTTTAAAATGGAACGATAAAGGAGAAATTTTGATTGGAAATGAATTAATTTCCAAAACTAATATAGCTGATTTGTTTAACATTATATTTACTCACAACAAGAAAAAGACTAATGTAGCTGGTATTTAAGAATTTCTAGCAGTTCTAAACTTGATGAATATGCCTAAACACTATGTCAAAAATAACTATCTTACTGCAAAGAATGTAAAATCTAAAGCACAGTGGATGAAATATTAATAAAGAATTTGAATCAAATCATGACTTTTCAATTGAGATAGAAAACACACAAATTAAAAATCAAACACATTTATTGAGAATATATATATATATATATATATATATATATATATTATACATTTACAATTAATTTTTCAAAATGATCTATATACATTTTCACATTCAATGAAGTAAAAACATTTTCATTGTATTCTTTCACATTGGAACAAATGTTTGTAAAGTTCAAATAAAATAACGCTCGCTCCCCTTCAGAACGATATTTGTCTAAAGGGTCAACCGTCAGACATTCATGTCTCGTCTGAGAGGGGTGATCCCACGCACAACCATTGCAATAAAACAAATTGTTCACCTGTATCATAACTTCATCGAATACAGCCTTTAAGAATGTCTCTGAATGAAGCTCCGTCGACACCTTGTTACAGTTCATCCTCACACTTTGGTGCAGGGCAACACATAATAGGGTATTCACCACACACTCTTTCACCTCGGAGCACTTTTCCATTAAGTAAACCAATTGTTCTCGACTCATTTTAAGAAATTGAGGTTTCGTTGTGAAAACCCCACCACTCTTTTCATAAATTTGTTGGAGAATACATTCCCCGTTTGATGAAAAGACGGCAAGCTGGTTGTTGCAGGTGACTGTGCTCGATGTATAAACCACATTGAAGTCGTTCATCTTTCTGCAAAACTCGTAAAAGGTGGGGGATGTCATTTCCACAGCGGTGTTTCCTGACGCGTCGACAATCCTTACTCGCACCTTGTCATCGCGTTGATTTACGTTGACGGAGAGAAAGGGGTCTATGGGCCACTGCTGAACTATTTTCTGCTCAATTACACGTCGCCTCTTGACCGGCACTTCGGATTGAGAATTCATGCTGGGTAGACAGGAGACGTCTTCACAAATCGGTAAAAGCAGTGGAAGTGGAATGGGCGTACCTTTGCAGGTTCGTTCTTAGATGCGAGTTGGAGTGATATGTGTTATCAATGATGATGTGGCGGTTGGTGAACTGTTATCAGAACTTTACTGCGATTGGTGAGATTTTATCACACCTTCTATGATTGCTTGATGATCTATCATGCTTTTCACCGATTGGCTTATCGATTTGCAAAGACCACCCCTACTATCTTTAAATTTGCCTGCTCATTCCTCTTTTTACTCAGTTAGTCAGTTTGTACTCACTACTTACTATAGATCAACGACGAGTTTCTTCTATGGATCAGCGACGAGTTTCTTTTTCTTCTATGGATAGTGATCAGGGAGAAGTAAGTAAAATTCTTTGTGTTATTGCGATTGAATTGTAATACATAATAATGATATAATTGTATTTATAATTATATTTATAATTGTTTTTCTTCATATTCTTTTCTTTAGTTTGATGATTTTGCTACCCCTGCATGCAACGAGGCAATGAATGCTGCTGAATTGCAGTCAGAGTGTAAAATTGACAACCCAGTTTGGGACGAAGCGCCAAGCACTTCTTCAGGTTATCGTGGACCAGCGTCTCCTGAGCGTAGTCAGCACTTTTTAAGTATACTTTCACTTTGGGGGTGGGTATCTTTCCTATAAGCGGTAATGTGAAAACTGATTTTTTTTCTTTTGTAGGTTTGTCCTACATGCTCAAAATCTTTCGCTTGGAAAAAATCTCTTGTCATGCATATGAAAATTCATACTGGTGAAAACCTATTCAGATGTAGAATTTGCGATAAAGTTTTTGGTCGAAATGATAGTTTAAAACGACATATGAGAATTCATGCTAGTGAAATTGATGACGAAACGATTGCTCCAAAGGGTAATTTAAATCAAGATATGGAAATTCATTCAAAGAAAAACGATTTTAAATGTGACATTTGTAACGAAACGTTCAGTCGAAATGATAATTTGATACGTCATATGAAAACTCATTCCAAGGAAAATAATTTTAAATGTAATATTTGCGATAGATCCTTCCAGCTAAAACACTGCTGTGCCATGCATATGCAAAAACATCAGGAGAAAAAGTATGATTGTGGAAAGTGTGACCGCTCCTTTATATCCCTTCAACATCTAAATCAACATGTAAGGGCCAGTCATCCTGAAATCAAATTGACAAGCGTGAAGAGAGGAACTGCTTCCACCCTGGAGGGGAACTCGAAACGTGTTAGAAGGGAGGGAGGAGCCCTTAATACTTTCACCTCCACCTTTTTCCAACCCACAGAGAACAGTAAGAAAGACTTTTTTTATTCTTTGACGAAATCACCCCTCAATTGGAGGAGAAGATAGAAGAAGAAATTCGGGCGAAAGGGGCGGTCAAATGGTACGGGGTTGTAAAAGCCGTGTTTAAACTGAAAGCGAAGATGGGGGAGAAGAAAGAGTGACCCCTTACTTTAGAAGCAACGTTCAAATAGAACTAGTTGGCGACACAGTAGGGGATCATGTTCCAGCATCTTTTGCTAAGATATTAGAAGCTGTCGACGAATTTATCCGGCGCGGCTCAGGGTGGATTCTTGATAAAATTGTTCACTTTGAGCTGTGCGTCGCTAAATATCAGCCGCTACGAGCCAGCAGTTATATCATCCTCCCCAAAAAGTTGGTAGATAAGAAGGCGGTCTTAAACATTCAGAATGAGGACCAGAAATGCCTTGTTTGGTGCTTGATCGCCCATAAGTTGAACATTCTAGCACATGATAGTTTTCGTGTATCACACTACACTCCCCACGAGCAGGAGATAAAACTAGACGGCGTGGAATGCCCCGTACCATTGAATAAAATTCCCATTGTAGAGCGACTCAACAATCTACGTATAAATGTGTTTGGTTATGAGGAGAATGAGGTGTTTCCACTCTATGTTTCCAAGCGTGTAGACGAAGAATGTGTCAACTTGCTGCTTATCGCTAAGGAGGAGACGCATCATTACTGCCTGATAAGGAACATGTCTAGACTCCTTGGAGACCTGACAAAACATAAGACCAAACATCATTACTGTTATCGTTGCCTTCATCGATTTGCCAAGGTCGAAATATTGAAAGAACATCTTCAATATTGTAACGATCATTCTCCTCAACGTATCAAGATGCCTGCGAAGGGTGAAAATTTTATCAAATTTCAGAACGTGCACTATCAGCATCCCCTTCCCTATAACATTTATGCGGATTTTGAGTCGCTCATTGAGTCGTGAAAGAGGTGCATACATCTGGAAATACTGAGATCATAGCTCGACATGAAGCCTGTGGATATGCCTACGTTATAATTGGACCAGACGGAAGAAGTGTGAAGCCGATTTCGGTATACAGAAGGAAAAATGCTGTGAAACATTTTATGGAAAATATTTTGAAAGAGAAGGAGGAACTGGCTGCAAAATTAACATCTATTGTACCCATAAATACGACTCCTCAAGACGAATTAGATTTCCGGTCAGCAACGCACTGCTCCATCTGTAAAAAGGCACTGAAGGGTGACAGAGTGAGGGACCATGATCATCAGACTGGAAGATATCGGGCAGCCCTCCACTCTAGCTGCAACCTTAAATTTAGATTGTCGAAGAAGATTCCTGTCGTATTTCATAATTTGAAGAATTATGACGGGCATCTGATAATGCAAGAAATCGGCAAGTTGAAGGATTATGAAATCTCAGTTGTTCCAACTACTATGGAAAAATATGTGACATTCTCTCTATCAAAGAGATATCATAAATTTAAAGTTTCCCTAAATTTTGTTGACAGCTTTCAATTCCTTAGTACTTCTTTAGAAAAACTAGTTCAAAATTTAACTCCCGATAAATTTAATATTTTAAAAGAAAATTTCCCTCATCATAATATTTCCTTACTACTGAGAAAGGGTGTTTATCCCTATGAATACATGGATTCACATAAAAAGTTTGACGAAGAAAGACTGCCATCTATCGACTCTTTTGAAAGTACCTTCACTGGCAGTGGCATCAGTGATGACGATTAGCGTCATGCCCAAACAGTTTGGAATTATTTCAATTTGAAGTACATGGGCGAATATCATGACCTCTATGTAAAATGTGATGTCCTTCAACTTGCCGATGTTTTCGAAAACTATGCCAGCATTATTATGGATTGGATTGTGTGCACCTCTTCACGGCACCCGGACTTGCATGGCAAAGCAGTTTGAAAATGACCGATCAGCCACTCGAATTATTTACGGATATAAACATGCACATGTTTATTGAGAAAGGAATCCGAGGAGGAATATCTGTTATCACCAAACGATTTTCTCAAGCAAACAACAAGTACCTCCCCAACTTTGATGCAAGCAAGAGTAACAAACATATCATTTATCTAGATTGCAACAATTTATACGGAGCCTCCATGGTCGAGTCGTTGCCCTATGGGGGATTTGAATGGATTTCAGCGGACGCGACACTCGACTGGATTCAGTCAATTCCCCAGGATAGCTCAGAGGGCTATATTTTCGAAGTGGATGTGAAGTATCCTGAAGAGCTTCATGATTTCCACAACGATTATCCCTTAGCTCCTGAGAAGATGGATATCAAGTTTGAAGATTTGTCTGAGTTCTCGAAGGCAGTTTTAAATGGAATGAAGTATACACCGTCAACTAAACTAGTACCCAATTTGAAGGATAAGAAGAACTATATCACCTACTACAAAAATCTACAGTTTTATTTAAAACATGGCTAAAAATTGGAAAAAGTGCATACAATTTTAAAATTTCAGCAGAAACCTTGGCTCAAGAAATATATTATGTTCAGTACTGAACAACGTAAAAATAGTAAGTCTGCCTTTGAGAAGGACTTCTTCAAACTTATGAACAACAGTGTATATGAAAAGACCATGGAGAACATCCGAAACCGTGTGGATGTGCAACTGGTAAATGACGAGAAGAAGGCCCAGAAGTTAGTTGCTGCCCTTACCTTTAAAAGATTTAAAATCTTTGATAATGAGTTGGTAGGGGTGGAACGGTGGATTAAAAAGTGCTTGACTCTAGATAAGCCTATATACGTAGGTTTTGTTATTCTAGAGTTAAGTAAACTTATCATGTATAATTTTCATTATAACGTTATGAAGAAGGAATATGGGGACAAAGCCGAACTTCTCTTCACGGATACGGATTCACTGACTTATGAGGTGGAAACTGAGGATATTTATGAGGACATGTCCCGTCATATGGACATATACGATACATCTGATTATCCCAGGGATCACTTTTTATTAAGTGAGTCCAATAAGAAGAAGATTGGATGCTTTAAAGACGAATTGCATTCGAAACCAATCTTTGAATTTATTGGTCTTCGACCGAAAATGTATTCTATCAAATCTGTACGTGGAGAGAAGAAGACTGCAAAAGAAGTGGTTCGATCGGTCGTTGAGAGAAACATAAGACATGAAGATTATAGAAGATGTAGAGATGAACTAAAATCAACTAGAGAAATTCAACATCGGATTCAGAGTGAGAATCATAAATTAAAGACTGTAACGGTGAACAAAATTGCTCTGTGTGCATTTGATGATAAGCGATATTTATTAGATGATAACGTTCATATGCTTGCACATGGACATTATAAAATCTGATAGGTGATAAGGATGAATTGAGGCGGCAAGCTTTGCTTGTCGGGTGGTGGTGGGCTCAATTCAAAAAATTAAATATTTTCTCTCAACTAGACCATTAAAAAATAATTTTAGCATTTTATATGCTGATGAGAACGAATTGAGGCGGCAAGATTTGCTTGTCGGGTGGTGGTGGGCTCAATTCAAAAATGAAATATTTTCTCTCACAACTAGGTCATCAAAAAATGAATTTTATCATTTTATATGCTGATGAATTATGCATTAGAATTCTTAGCAATAGATTATAAGATTTGATTATGGTTATCAAACACGGTTTTTTATCTCTCC
The DNA here is from genome assembly GCA_013235015.1 of Araneus ventricosus. Classification (NCBI taxonomy): domain Eukaryota; kingdom Metazoa; phylum Arthropoda; class Arachnida; order Araneae; family Araneidae; genus Araneus; species Araneus ventricosus. The sequence continues at coordinate 726,959 of BGPR01000028.1, read as the reverse complement.
CTTTCAACTTGAGAGTTTCCTCATCGAGAAGTGTCTTCATACGACTGAAAAAGTAAGTTCGGGAACATAAGTTATCTTTGATAAAATTCTGTGAGAGAAATTTTCAAAGTTTAAAAAGTGCGATAGAAAATAATTAATTCTTATCTAAAAAAAGTGATTGGTAGCTTATGTTTAAAATCATGTTAAAATTATTTAATGTGCAAGTTTAAAACTATTATGTTTATATTTAAATGTTTTATTTTAATATATGATAAGTTATCATTGATAAAATTCTGTGAGAAAGAGATTATTAGTAAAAGGATGTTGAAAATTCTAAGTCCCTAAAAACATTTCCAAAATTTTTCAAAATTCGAAAGGCAGATAGAAAAAATAATTAATTCCATATCAGGAAGTGGTTGGTGGCTTGGGCTTAATCTTGTGAAAAATATTATATCTAATTTATAAGTATCAAATTATTATGTTTATTTTATTTTTAATTGCTTTATTTTAATTAACGATAAGTTATAATTGATGCAAATCTGCGCGCGAGAGATATTATTAGAAAAAGGATGTTGAAAAATCCTAAGTCCCTAAAAACATTTGTGAAAATTTTCAAAGTTCGAAATACCGATAACAAAAACAAATCCTTATCTCAAGTCCTTATCTTAAATCGTTATCTTGAAAATTCCTTATCTAAGAAGTGATAGGGAAGGGAGGGGGAGGGAAGAGCCACCCCAGAACCACAGGAACCACCTCAATCCCTCGATGTGGCTGAACCCCCATTTTCTATCTACTCACACACACGCACACACCGCGCGCGCGTTTTCTTTACCTACTTTTCTGGGATATCCCCTACTTCTGGCTTATAATATTTTGAGTTAAATGTGTACTCAATCTTTTATCTCCTTCGTTCAACTTAAGTGTGCAGTTTACGTTTCCTTCCAATTAAGTTTAGTTTAGTTATATTAACGTCCCATTTTGAAGCAACACGGAAATTGATGGAAATAACAATTACCGTTAATCCCATATGGCAAAAGAAAATTTTGAAAGAAACAACCAACTCCCTTCTATAATATTTTGAGATTTGGACTTGGAGTCAAACACACAACGTGCCACTGATATATTTAATTATTGAGCTTAATAGGCAATATCGACCCAATGAGTTTATATGTTTCCATACATTTTTAAATAAATAAATATTGGATCTCCCCCTTTTTGTGAAAATTCAGACACGAAAAGACAGGCAAATAGGACAACTGAAGTTGGAAGAAGGAAGTATTTGCTTATCGCATTACATATATTCTAGAATTCCTATTTACTCTGCAAATAAATAAATTTCATAGTTCGAAATTTCTTTAAATTCTGTCCCATTTCCTCACGTTTCAAAAACACGAACACTGTTAGCCCTCCGTTAGTCGCAATCATTTTCATACTTAAATGGTCGCAATGTACCTCTTGGATATAAAATATATACCGTAACATATTCATCCGGTTTCGATAATTTTTCCTTTATGACTATAATAATTTGTCCATATGATACTGTAAATGAGTATTCTGAAAGAAAAATTCAAATTATATCCGTTTAAAACGGCTAAGAGATGCGGATTATAAGTGTACCTATCAGATATTGCAACTAAAGAAAGGTTAAGAAACCTAAAAATGGAAATCTTGTTTCTATTTCTGTACAAAATGCATTTAACCCTTTGTGGACAGGTACGGCGCATAATGTGCGCTACAGTTCACCGATTTCGAAATTGAGGTGTAGGAAATCCAGTTAACGAAGAAGATAGCTGCTAAAATTTGGTCACAAATGTGATATTATCCATCCATTCAAACCCCTAATCTTATTACACTATAAATAATAAAGTTTTTTGTAATTAAATAAGCACAGAATTGGAAAAAAATGGGATGGCGTATAAAGTGCGCCAACCTGATCTGAGTGTTATAAAAAGTTACCTGTCCGCAAAGGGTTAATAAACATTTAGAATCCCTTCGACGGTTCGCTCACATCAAAATGACGATATTATTAGAAAAAAATGGACTCTTGCGCCAAAAACATCTCAGTTTTGCCGTTTCAAGAGTGAAATATTCTATAAAAAGCGTTTTCCCTTGTAACTTCAAGGTCATCTCCAGGTTTATATGGGTCCGATCTCCCACGCAGAGTCATAATGTCCGATTCTTTTCCCACATCCTCCTCGCCTCGCCGTTTAATGCGATATGTTTTCAGTCGTTTAATTGAAAAAGATGTGGGCGGCCGCAGACATCTTTCACAAAGACCAATTTAAATAACTCCAGATCGATCCTCCTCTTCTTTTTCAAATTCTACTTACTCGACTTGCCTTTTTTTCGAAAAACTGAAACTAACGACTTTGAAATCTCGCATGGAAAAACTCGTAAAATTCTACTATATTTTTGGTTCAATGAAAATTATTTTAAATATATAAAAAAAATTGAGGCTGAAATACGTTTTCAGAATACCTCAATAATTTAAAATACTTCTTTTTACTTTCCACTATATGAAGTATTCAAAGCGAAAGTAAGTTTTGCAAAATGTGAAAGTAAAATTTGAATTCAAGGCTTTGATAAATCTCCACGTTTCAGACCTCCGTGAGCCCCCCAAAATATTTTTAGAATTATGTCTGTCGGTTGATATGCCTATATGTCTGATTGTAAACACGATAATTCAAAAACGTTAAAAAGCTATGAAGATGAAATTTGGTACATGATAACTCAATAACGCAGCAAGCAACATCAGTGAAGTTTAGCGTATAGTTTAACCCTTTGCGAACAGGTAACTTTTTAGAACACTCAGATCAGGTTGGCGCACTTTATGCGCCATCCCATTTTTTCCAACTCTGTGCTTATTTAATTATATAAAACTTTATTTTTCATAGTCTAATAAGCTTAGGGGTATTAATGGATGGATAATATACATATTTGTGTCCGAAATTTAGCCGCTATCCTTTTTTGTTAGATGGATTTCCTACACCTCAATCTCGAGATCGGTGACCTGTGGCGCACATTATACACCGTACCTGTCCGCAAAGGGTTAATAGCCAAAATTGTAGATATGTATCAAACTTTGAGAAAATCCATCAAAGGGTTGATAGTCTGTAGGTTTGTTTATTGAAGGGTATGTGAATGCGATTACTCTAAAACGCATCCAGTTAGATGAGTCAAATTTGAAATGCGGTCTTTATATCAAATTTTGGAATAAATCGGTCAAAGTGAAAAGGTCTCTTCACTGTACTAGGATGCTTTACACAAAACGCGCTATATTATTTACGAAAATGTTAAGGGGAGAGCAAGCACTCCCCTGATCAATTATTGTTGCAAACATTTAATATGACTTAATAAGAATGGAGTGAAAAAGGTACAAAAAAGTTTCATTAAAAATTCTATTCGTGAATGACATGAGCATCAATCGAAGCCCATCCTTATTCCTTTGCTAAGGAATTAGAATTCATTCAGCGCATGATTTAGATCAGAGACTGAATTCACTTTATGAATATTCAATTTAAGAAATTCACAGGACGTATTTTCATAAAATATACATTTATTAATGAGGAAAATGTGCAAAACGCATAAAGCAGAAAAAGGGGGGAGACAAAGGGTTTGCTGTAAGATTTAGTTGAGGAAAAGGACTAGAGTAGAAAAGCTTCAACTTTCTATTCATGCATAAATAATTACTTTTCTAAGCGGTATTCTGAATGTAGATGGTTTATAGCACTCAAACAAAAGTTTTAAGTATTGAATGGCTTAATTTTCCTCTGGAACGATTGAAAACTTTCACCAGAAAACTTAATTTACAGTTTTGCAGCAAATGGAGCTGTGTAACAAATGGTAAGCACCTGTTAACATAGCTTAATGTTACTTCGTTTTTCCTCCCAAGAAATTAACAGAGATGCACAGTCCAATTTTTCTCCTTCAGAAATCAAATAATTCCTATATTCTCATTCTCAAAGTCTCATTTAAATGGTTTCATGTATTACTTTTTGCTGGTCTTTTCTGTTCTAATTTGCATGGAAACCTGTTATATTACTAATTCTCATAAAGCACAAATTTTAATAATCTCTACTATTTTTTAACCCTTTCCAAGGTCGTGGGAATCCCACCAAATACATCAATTTTTCAATGCATTTTTTAGGGTTCTCGCCAAATGTTTGATGAAACAAAAACCTAGATGCTCCTCTTTCTTATCTCAAACCATAACGAAGACATGATGATTAATTACTAATTAATAAAATTAATGTCATCCAATAAGCTAAACGAATTTCTTTTCTTAAATTAATCTCAATACCAAAGTTATTTTATTATATCACTACTAGAAAAAAATAGCCTTATAAAGGGTTAAGAAGAAGTGTAATTTTACGAAGTTTTAATTTAACAACATTAATTCTTTAGAATCAGTTCACGGCCCAGAAACTAAATTTAACAATGTAAAGTTGGTTTTTGCTCCCATTTTTATGAACTAAAATGCACATTCACCTCGTGGCGGATTTGGGTAAAATCCCTGCAAGTTAAAAACACGACTGACAAAATCCTGACTGTCCAGAATCCCGACAAATTTAAATCCAAGGTATTAATTAAGATATGGTAATGATATCTAATTAAATTCAATTTGGCTTAGTTAAATACCAATTTTATATAACTAAATATTACTTATTACTAATTAATAGTTTAATGACTAAAAAATGAAAAATTTGCCATTATTGAACTGAATTTTGACAAATTGAAACGACAATCAAAGAGTGAAATGAAGACATCAGAATGAAGAATTCATTTCATTAAAAAATGCACATTCCGTATACATTCAAATGTCACGTTTAATGTGACCTTTCATGAGCGCTCTTCAAAGATATTCCATCAAATATCGATTATCGCATAATTTATTTAATTACTGAAACTGTTGATTAATAATATGTAATATTAAGTTAAAAATGGTGATTAATTATGCCAAATAGAGCTTTTGGATTTAGATGTTGATTTGTCGGGGTTTCGGCTGTCGGAATTATGTCTATACACCTTTTGTTTCTCGAAAGCATCGCTATTTTTCGTTCTTCAGGCAATGTATTTTTATTGGTAGTCTCAGAATATAAGGCTTCTCAAGAAAGAAAATTCATTGCGAAAATTCTTGCTAAAAATAATAGTATGTGTTCTCAGAATCTCGGCTATGAAGTGAATTTAGTTAGTCTGGTTTTGTTAAATTATATAATTGACGTAAGAACCAGGTTTGGCAGCGCAGTGCAGTATATACGATGTAAGCAAAAACTGTACATTAAAATGTTCAATAGTAACATTAACAGAAAATTGTAAAATTTCAGATATAATATTTACAGAATAAATGGACGCTGAAACTACATGATAAAATGAAAAGTGCTTTGTAAATATAACCTTAACACTCGGAAGGTCACGCTCAATCTGCGAGATCCACAGAGCTAACAACAATTGCGGGGTATGCATCTGAATTATCCGGCAGGCTTTTCATGTGACTTTTTGAGTGCGACCATAAGTTTGTTCAAGTCAAAAGTCTGGGATGAATCAAAATTTTAGATTAAGAATTCACCATGTCTCGGTATAAAAAGATAAATAAACAAAATTTGGAAAAAAATGTGAGGTAGAGAGAATGACCATGAGCAAAGGCTTGAAGGAAGAAGTCAGTAGAATTCGGTTACGAATCATTTGGTTAGGTTTTTGACCTCCCGCTGGTTTGGTGAACAATACCCACTCCGTCCCGGTGTACCCAATCATGTGTACCAGGACGGAGGGAAGATGGTGTGGTGCGGAGTTTTGGTGAGGGTGTCAGGTATCATCTTGTCATCTGACCGCGGTTCAAAATTGCGAGGTATATCCCAAAATAGCCCTCGTGTTGCTTCAAAACGGGATGTTAATATAACTAAACTAAACTAAAACTTAGTTGGGTTTTACGTAGACTTACTTAAGTTTAGTTTAGCTTACAAGGGCAACACCAGGTGCATGGTTTTTTTTCAAATTCAGTACATTTGTAGCAGTGCCTTAGGACAATACAACATGCAAGTCAGTAATTTTCGAGAAAATCGATCGAAAACTTTAGCGGATAGAATTTCAAACAGTTCTCTGCAAGTTGGTGCGAGATGACGGCGGTCTAGTGGTTAGCTTCAGAGCTCCGTGATCGCCGGATCGAATCCCACACTGAACGTTTTTTTTAATACCATTTAAATATTTTATAATATCGTTTATACGCATGGGTATTTATTAAACTTTCAACAGTGTTTAGTAATTCTATTTTTTCGTAAAATAAAAACTTATTTTTTATTATAACTTTATTCATCACATTATATGAGTCGTAATTAATATCAGCCAATTCGCTTCAGCTGTACTAATGAGATGGCGGCTTATAACGTGATGAATGAAATTGTAATAAAAACTAAAATTCATCTTGCCAAAAATTAGCAGAATTACTAAACGCTGTTGAAAGTTCAATAAATATCCATGCATATAAACGCAATTATTAGTTGCAAAATATTTATGTGATAGGTTGGGAAAAAGTTCAGTCTGGGACTTGATCCGGCGATCCAAGCAACTACTAAGCTCTGACGCTAACCACCCGACCACCGCCATCGCGTTCTAACTTTGCAGCAAACTGGTTGGTATTTTATCCGCTAATGTTTTCGATCGATTTTCTCGAAAATTACTGAGTTGTAGAACTTGTGGCTTGCATGTTGTATTGTCCTAAGGTGTACAGAATTTGAAAAAAATTGGTGACCCATGTACCTGGTGTTGCCCTTGATGTGCCGTTTTTCAAACAACATGACGGCTATTTTGTGATGAATCTCGTAATTTTGAGTCGTCTTAGGATGGTGATGGCAGCGCCTAAGCCAGCAGCCTCTTCTCCGCGGCGCACCTGCGAGAGCGCGTTTGGCCCTCGAAGTCAGATGTAGCGTCCACCAGGCTCCTATGCATGGCGGCTCGGGTATTGAGCCTGAGATCTTACCACTAAGCTTACTGCTCCGGTTTTATATAGACAGAATTGCTCTTATTTTTCTTTCGCGTTCCTTTTCATTATTTAACGTAAGCAGATGTGTTCATGTATTCGTTGCTTATTTGAATTTTTCCCCATATTAAATTTGGCTACTTATTAATTCGGAATAGATAGGGATTCTGCTATAGTCTCATTAGGAGAGCATTGCATGGAATCAGAAACAGTATGAAGTTTCGGAAGATGTGTGAAGTTTGACTTCTGAGAGATTAGAGAAGGAATCGTCAAGTTTTCAGGAGGGTCATAGCTTAGCATTTCGATGGCTAAAGATATTTCTAAGTTGTTCGAGTCATCAGAATCATCCGTTGCCATAGATTCGGACAAGCATTTTATTGTTAATAGTGGTTTACGTTTTGTCACTGTTGAGGAATTTTTTGCTTTAATTTTTTTAATTTTGCTTATAATCACATGGAGTGTTTTAATGGGTATTTTAAATGATAGTTTTTTTTCTCCCTTTATTTTTTCTTGTTTGCGGTTTTGTTCGACATTTCAGATTTTATCATCTTTTAAGGTAGAAAAGGTATTTTTCAAAAATATTCCAGATATAGTTGTTTTCATTGCTTGGATTATATATATATATTAAAATGTATATGTATAGCCAATGCTAGATGTTGGTATATGGAGTTTTACAGTTCACTTAGCATCAATATACACTCTTGTTTTCTGAAATAAAATAGTTAAAATTTCTTTTTCAAATCGCCATTAAGGACAGGAACGTAACCGGAAATACAGCCCCCGACCTGCCAAAGCACACGGGTTTTCACTGAATGACAGTCGTGCGACAGCGACGAGTACTGAGGTCGGGTCCTAATGGCCAACACAGCCCCACGGCCCAACCCCTCCCGTAGGAGGTACATACTATCACTGGAGGAGGGCTGTCGCCCCCCCAATTCATATGCCCCGAGGCGGGCGAGTTCCTTCATAAACAAACCTGAGCAACTCATCCACACTTAGTGGTGCCCACTTCTATCGGGGGGAGGACAGGAACGTAAAAAAGAGGCGTGCTTTCCTTTATAGTTCTCGAATTTTTTGGATGTACTTGGAATGTAGTCGTCTCCAACTTTAGCACAATGAGGGCAAATTACACTACCACATTTTAAAACTGCAACAGCATTGCTCTAATATGCAGTCCTTTACTTACATCTTAAAGCCATTGATTAAAGGTTCGTAGAATGTTGTAGGAATTTTATTACTATTAAAGTTATTTCGAAGGTGCTGAATTTGTTTTCTAATAGAATTTCTATCGTTGCATGTTTTGTTAATCCTAATGAGTTGATTTATGATAGTGTTTTTATAAATTTTAGAAGAGATATTTGAGTTCCAAAAAATATATTTATTGACAATGAATTTAAACTCGTTTCTTTTGTCATAAATGTCTATTTTTAAAGTGTTTTGGCAATCAATAATTAAGTCCGGAAACAATAACTGATTCTTGAAAGTTATTGGTTTAGATTAATTTAAGTTCATTTGGATACAGATTATAAGTTACATTGAAATCTTTATGGTTGAATATAATAAGGTCATCAATGAATCTAAAAGCTGAATTCAAATTAATAGCGATATTACCATCAAAAAGTGCAGAAACAAATTGGCCAGGAGACATGAAAAGCCGGTTCCTTGTGGGATGCCTTCAATTTGCTGGAAGATATGTTCCCCATTAAAAATAAAGTTATTATAAATACAGTATTTTGTAATATCTTTCCAGAAATTTATTAGAATGTTAAGCAAGTTTTTTAGGTCGTAGAAATAATTCATTAACACTTCTTATAGTTTATCAAGGGGGATGTTTGTGAAGAGATCTTGGAAATCATAGGTTTCTATTGTATCAATTTTATTATTTTTAATAAATTCGATAACTTTATTATTGTTTTTTATAATCCATGTAAAATTTTCGTCTTCAATAAACTTGAGGATTATGGTAAGATATTTAGAGACAATATTTCCGGGTTTATTCATATAGGTATTTGTACCGCATGTTATGTATCGAAATTTTATAGACTGTTTATGGAATTTACGATAAATAACAATATATGGCAGGTTGATATTGACATTGTGGCATCCAATTTTTTTTGTTTAAAGCTGAGATCCTTTTCTTAATAGTTATAACATTAGATCTATTCAGTTTATTGGTTTCTGATGATTTAAGCTCTTTATCAAATAGTTCGAGATAGAATTTCTTGCAAATTATTGCATAGTTGCCTTGTCAATAGGAGTTAGAATGAAATGTTGTTGCAGAGTTTGGATGTTTTCCTTGATACTAAGGAATTCGTATGCTTTATTATTTGAATTGACTTGTTTTTAATTGTTTCTTATGGAATGTTTAAAATTGAAACGCATATTCCATTTCCATTCTGTGAAAAACAGCACAGGTGTGTCATATTTAGTAGATACTTTTAAACAAAAATTGTCTAGGACATTGAGAAAATTTTTTAAAATGTTTTTTACGGAAATTTTGAAAATAGGACGAAATTTAGTCCCTTTATTCATTAGTGACATTAATTCTTCATCGGGAACAATATTTAGGTTGCCAGTAAGGATGTGTTTATGAAAAGGATCTACATAACTTTTATATTCTTCTCTATTGCGATGACATTGAATATTAATTCTATTGGTTTCTATGTTTTTACAGAAAGAATTATAATTGAAGATTCTTCTTCCTAACGTTGTGTCGTATTTTAGGCGTTTGTCTCTCCATTGAAATTTGATTTTGTTATATATATATAAACATATTTTCAGAAAAACTAAACATTTTAAATATTACACAAATACAAGAAAAATCATACTAAAATGAGTTATTGTTTTGTGAATATTACTGTATTACCTTTAATCTAGGTCTTATGTATTCAGATTTTTTGAATCATCTTCATTGTATTTGTCTTTTATTCCAGAATTTTTCCATTTTTAATTGTCTTGTGCTCTTAGCGACAAAATGTATGTCGTTATTAATATCATAGGCAGGCTTCTTTTCCTGATGAGCGGCTCGCCATGATATTTTTCAATTTATTAAATTTTTGTCCTTTGTCTCTTGTATGTTTTTGAATTTTTGTCTTTTGTTTCTTGTTTGTTTTGATATATATATGTAATAATCTCACTTAATTTTATTCCAAATTCTAATATTATATATTTTAAAATCTTAATGTATTCCAAAATCACTTTTCTAAAACTCCAGTTTCGTTCTATTTCCCGCTCTGGAGGTTTATTAAATCTCACATTTTGGCATATTTATTACTAAAAGAATATTCTAATTGCTACCACGCGCCAACATAAATCGCGAATTCTTTTCCAGACTTTTTCCCTGAAACGCCTACGTAACTTATTAAAAAAAATCCAGTATTCCATTCACTTTGATCACATGTCTATCTGTTAAATCCCTACCTGAGAAAAAGCAGGGATCTTCTGTCCTCTTTTGGCATGAAACTTAAAGCAAGATGGACGTCACTCTCCAATAATAAAGAGAAATTTAGAATTCAACTCGGCCTGTTTAATCATTTAACGACTACAATTTCGAATACATTATATATATAGTTTTAAGTAATAACATAAATATAAAGAGAACTTATATTAAGTATATTCAGTTTGAAAGGGCCTTGTCGTTGCTTGCTTATATGTGGTTGTTTTTATCCAGCGTTAGTTATAAGATCTAAGATATATACGCTTGTTAGATTAGGTTAATCCATTTTCTGTTTCATTCTATTTAAGCATTTATATACATGAAATATTAAAATATTTTGTATAAATGATTATCGTTATAATTTAATTAAAAATGCATCCTATAAATATTGGCAGTTTCTAACAATATTTCAGTCTTTTTAAACGTATTAATTTTATTTGCATTGTTTTTATGAAATTTTATTCTAGTTAAATCTTGGAGTTTTATCTTGGAAGTTTCCATAGCTTGAGTATTACATATTATTCAATTCCATAGAATTATTAAGAATGTTACATTTAATTATTATGTACCTGAATGATTAGCTGCAAATGCACTTCATCTATAAAAGTAAGAATTTTAATTTCGTTTGTAAAAGAGAAGATGGTAAAAAAAAGAGGTTATGAAAGTTGGCTGCGCACGGATATGCCTGTATTGAATTCTTGCTGACAATAGTATCTGCATATATCTTTGGGAGAGATATGCGAAGAACCCCAGAAGAAAAACTAGCTGCGACTTTGAGATATCGATTTAGTTTCTTGACTCTCGCATTGCAAGCAATCAAGTCATTTTACAATGCCAAATTTGAATTTTTATCTATCACTAGAAGATTTGTGCCCGTTTAAGATTGTCTTTTAGCTTGCCCACAGTATCTCAGATATGATTGGCACAGATTTATTAACGAAAGTTGTAGTAGAAAATATCATGCACATTGGCAGAGTGCAAACAAACAAAAAGCATGAAAAACAGAAATTGATGAATCAATTGACACTAACTTTCGTTTTGCAAAACATATCAAAATTTATGACTAAAATCGGATTGAAACAAATAGTGATTCGCAATAGAATGAACCACAAATTCAAATCTTAAGAAAGAACCCTTTAAAAAACCAAGTTATTCTAAATTCATAGCATGAAAAAATAACTTTACTTTTAACAATTACCTTCGTTTTGTCTAATTAAAATAATGCAAAATCAAATTCAAATCTTAATAAAGAACTACTTTAACAAAAACGAAAGTTACAAAATAAAAACATGCACCACAAATTCAAATCTTATGAAAGAACTATTTTTAATAGCTTCAAAAACAGAACTCATTCAACACTCAAATCAGAACTTGAAAAGAAATTAGTAAAAAAACTTTTAAGATAACAAATAGTGATTCGCAGTAGAATGCTCCACAAATAAGGAAAACATTCATTATTAAGTAAATCAAGTAACTCATTTACCAACACTCAAATCAGAACTAATTAAAAGCAAATTGTAAAACACCTTAGAGATACTTATCCTTTGTTGCAGTAACGGTATTCCACTGATTAAAAAAATTTCTAACTGATCGGAGAAACGAGAATACTATAATGAATCGACATAAATTGGTAACTGAATTTTTTTTACCGCGCGTGGGTGAAGCAAGCAGCATAAATAAAAAACTAATTCGGTTCATAAAACCTGTCTAAATTAATTCGAAACAGTGTATGCTAATTTATAGACGTAAGCAGACTGCTGAGTCTGAATCTCTTTGGCACGTAGCCAAACCGTGAGCGTTACTTCAATTCCTGGCTTTTTCTAATATAGATTGTAAAATTTATTTTCTGGAGTAGCACATGGCTTTCTGTCGTTCACAACCAAAATAGTTGCTTTTAATAAAATATTTCTCGAAATTTGTGTTATGAAAATTGTTCTAAATATTCATATTTCATGGATGCAGTCATTTAAGTCGAAGATAACGTTTTCTGAAGCTAAATTGCATGTGTAACTGTAAAAAAGTGACATTTTTTTTGGAATATTGGTTGAAAAAGCGCAGTTAAGTGGTTAATAGCACTACACTCAATTAATATATGTTATTCAATGTTTAGTTAATTGGCATTGCTTATAGTAATAAATAAATTAATTTTTTAAAAAAATAATCAATTTCTTTTTCATTTGCATTAGTTTTTGCTATGTTAACGAAACAGTTCGATTGAACAACTTTATTTTTTTGCTCCTTTTCCTTACAGGCGAAACACAAAGTTCCTTGTGTAGCACAGAACACTATATCAGGTATGGCGATTAATCTTCCTTCCGTAAAGCATTTCTCATGTATATAGTATGTATTTTAAATTCCATTTTTAATATCTTTTAATTAATTTTTTAGGTATTATTAAATTGGTACACTTGTCACAGTTTTAAAAGATATTCAACTTAGTGTTCCCTCAGCCAAAGCGTAATGGGAAAAATTGTAAGTGTAATTTTGGAAGCATGTGGCAATTTCCTACGTGCATAGGATGTCTAGATGGTAAACATATCAAATTATCTCCCCTTCCAAACTCTGTGATTTTAGTATTGTACTAATGGGCTTGGGTGGCGCAAATATAAAGCCATCAAGATCCCTTTCGAGAAGAGGATTTAAGTTATTTTGTACATGAGGAGGGGATTAGTTCAACTCTTTAGCACTATAAAGTCATGGCCTTCCTCGAAAAAGAAAACGGAACAATGTGGGAGAGGATGCATTAATGATGGTGTCGACTGCATTAAAAGCCAGAACCGATGCAGCAGTTCTCGTGCCAAACGCTCCTGGGCAGCTTGTTTTGGTGTATGATGTGGTAAGGAATGGAGATTCGTTAGTTATAACAAACATGACTTTGCTAGCTGAACTAAACTAGAGAACTAAACTAAACTTTCACATGGTTATCATCATTGCTAGAACTAGAACAGCCGACGATAGACAAACGCTGATTTAGGATCCTTCAGCTAATCAACACACTAGAGCAGTGAAGTGAGTGCTATGAAGCACAGATCAAGAAAAGGAAGTAGTGATCTTTAATAGGAGTTCATCCATGGTTTATATGTATGCTGTTGTCAGATAATCGGAAAGTATGTTGCCAGATACACCACACGGTAAAACGCTCGTCCTCACCAATAGGAGGACAATTTGCAGAAAGAATATTTGCTTTGGTTATTGAATTTGGAAACTTACAAGAAAATACTTTTTATAAATAAATAAAATTGATAATGTTGATGCGAATTATTTTCTTTGTGATATTTTTTATCGGGTTGGATAGGGGTTTTTTGTTATGGGTAGAATTTTTGATGAGTTTTAATGCACACATTATATTTAAAATTTGTCATTACTTTCTAACTAAAATTAATTGAAACTGCTTTTAAGATATCAACTCTTGTACTAATATGAAACAAAATAATAAGAATTAGTTCCAATTTTTCTTCATTAGGAAATTATATAGTTGTATCTGAGGAATTGTAACATATATCAGGAAGAAAAAAAAATTGCAATTCAAATAACATGAAATAAAATGCCCTTTCACTTCATGACAGTTGCTGAATAAACAAGTATTTTTTTTATCGGTCATGCCATTCTTTTTTTTATGACTTAGTAGCTGATATATCCAGCGTTTCTCAGGCTAAAAATACTTTAATATATGAAACGTAATTACTGCAGTGCACGACTACTGTTTGTTTGGGGGACAACTTCAAAGGTTCACTGAAAAACATACATGATGCTCTGTTTTCTGTTAGGTGTAAAGTTTAAACATTCTCTTTATTCTTGGCAATTTCCGAAGCCTGCTCGTTTGAAATGCAAAAGGATAATTGATTACTCTTGAAAGTGCTATCCTTTTTGTATAAAAGCATTGTACAATATGGCAGTGATCTTTGAAGAAAAATTATAGGAGGGCTTTCTTCTTATTCACTTTTAGATCGACTATTTTGCTCTGCTAGTTCTTTGTAACAAGTCTGTCATACCAGTTAGTTGTGTGGTGAGGAAAATTACTTTTCCTGATCTTACTTTTGAGTTTAATTTAAGTTTAAGAGTGATGAACGAAAAAGAACTATTTTAAATCAGGCTAAAATACATGTAATTCTTTTCAGATCTACTTCAAGTGAAGCTGATGTTTCAAGCGAAGGCGGTGGCTGATAATATTTAGATTGCGAAAATCATTTCCACTTAAATAAATAATAAAGTTGAAACTGATGCTGGGTCAGAAGAAGATATAGATGACATTGATTCAGGTGATCAATCAATCGCTACTGAAGACATTGAAAAAGTGGCTTATAAAGAGTATAAAATAAACTGAACCACAGTTATAGGGAACTCTAAAATAGAATTTAACTCGCTGAACTTTTGTTGTGGTTCAATACATAATCTGCCAATTGGATCGGAACCTTGCGATTATTTTAAATTGTTCTTCACGAATAGTATGTTCGGAACTATTCGCATAAATACTAACAAATTTGCAGAATACATCCAGAAAAAGGAAAATATGACAGATTAAAAATTGAAGCCAGTAGAGTTCGTTGAGGGAACTTGGAATTTTTTTGTCAATTATGCTAATTATTTCCCGATTACCAAAAATTAATGACTTACTGGACGAGTAACCCCATCTTGGGAAACGAAATGAGAAAGTGGAAGATGGCCGGGAACAGGTATTGATGGATATTTTGATATATTTTCGCTTGTAGATCAGAGAAGAAGAAAAAAACCCAAGATGAAGGATATTGTATCATGCAAAAGTGAGATCCCTGTATGTAGGATTTATAGACGAACTTCTTAAAATACTTTTCTCCTACAGAGAAATGTCTATTGACGAAGCACTAATTAAATATTAAGTAAGACTTGGAGTTTTGTAGTATATGCCAATGAAACCCACTAAACGAGGAATTGGATTCTGTGCGATTCTAGACTAAGGTACGTTTATAATTTCGAGGCGTACTGGGGAGAAAAATATAATGTACGCCATAGTGAGAAAGGACTGGGATATATCATCCGTTACTATGCTGACTTACAAGCTTGAAAAGAACAGGACATCATATCTTTTTTGATTGATACTTTTCTGGTGTCTTTCTTATGAGTGACTTGTTGAATGCCGGAAGTATTCAACTGGCACTGCAATGGCCAATAGAAAATTTCTCCCCAAAAACATAAAACAATACAAACTCAAGACTGCAGGAGAAACCAGGTGTTTTCAATGCATTGGAACTACAAATCTCACTTCCGCCATTTGGGAAGGCGTAAAAGTAATCACTTTAGTCTGCAATCGCAACAAATATACAAATGAATCTGCAAAACTCATAATGTTGTTTTTATTCCTTGCCCTCAAACTGTAAGGCATTACGACAGAATTATGAGAGAATCGGACCTTGCAGATAAAAAAAGACAATACTATTTTGCTCGAAAATCGTATAAGTGCATAAATTATGATCGGCTCTTTTTAAATAGCGTAATAAACAATGCCTATATTACATACACGTTAACATATATGCTTATTCTCAAAAGACCAATGAATTGAATTACTTTTAAGATGTTTGTGATAGCTTCAAAAAATTAGGACCTTCTATTGCTTCACCAACTTAAATGTTTCCTAATGCCTCGAGCGTGTAAAAATTCAAGGAAGTAAAATGGTGTAAAAATATAGAATAATGTTTTTGTAAGTAGCAACAGTCCTACACGTGTCGTTGGCCTATTCACCGTAAGTGGCAGATAGACTGTTCGAAGTAAGTGCTTGAACATAAAAGTTATCTTTCAGAATGATCAACCTTTTACCTTTCAAACATGGATTTCAGAGCCTGACCCTTTTGGTGTTTGAACCCAGATTTTCCTTATGATATCATTCCGAGTTTTAAACTTGGTCTTTCTTGTTTCGGACTTGGCTTGAACTCTGATCTCCTTGGATTTGAACTCTGGCCGTCTGCAGTCATTTGGATTTACATCATTTATTGGAATGGCGTATCTTTTCGTGACTTTCAACCAGTAATTATGACTGTATTTTTTCCTCATTGACTTCGTCAGGACTTTGTCTTTTAGGACTGATTCGAAATTTATGCTGTATTGAATAAGTTTTTTAGGTGGTATATTTTGTTTCACTTTTGTATTTTCGATTTTGCAGTAAATGTTTTTGTGATAATATAGAGTGATTCTTATTGTGTTATTGAACTTCTGTGCGTATTATATACACTATAGTATCCGGACACTTTCGTGCATTAAACATTTTTTTTAAAATTTCTAAACAAAGGGTTGAGGAACTACGATTGAACTTCCACCATGTGATATATAGGCTTGAACTCGCATTTTAAAGTGAAGATTCGGTCACGAGGACATTCAGGGGACCGACCAAAACTTGATGAAGAAGAAATTATTTCGGCTCGCCCTGTTTCACAGAAAGTTATATTTACATTTCTTATATACATTTTTGTAAAAACAGCATGTATATTAAGCTTTTCTCAAAATTAAAAAAATCTCAAATTTTTCTGTATGCTTTTTGCTTATAACATGCAGAGTTTTCAACTAAATCATACAAAACTTACAGAATATGTGACAATATGT
Organism: Araneus ventricosus; assembly: GCA_013235015.1. Lineage (NCBI taxonomy): Eukaryota > Metazoa > Arthropoda > Arachnida > Araneae > Araneidae > Araneus > Araneus ventricosus. The sequence goes on along the minus strand of BGPR01000028.1, from coordinate 710,001 downwards.
TTACAGACTATTGTATTAAAATTTGAAGTAAATACGTTGAATATTCGAGGAGATATGAGTATTTGTAGTAAATAAGTTTTTATTGCGCATGTGCGAAACACAGCATAATTTTTTGTTTTATTATTTGGAGGCGAAGGTTAGATACATAGGGCAACTTACATAAAAAATTCCAGTCGAATACTATAAAAATACAGAAAGATATCAGTATTGCAGCGAGTAAAATTTCTGTTAGTCTCTAAAAGAAGAGTCCTCGAATAGTAATCGTCGAACTACAATTTAAATTATGTATTTTATTTATAAGTATGCATGGATATTTAGAATATTCAGTCTTTATAAAATTCAATAAAACTATTCGAAGATTCAAGTTCAAAAAACAGCAAATGGTGGAAAATCCTCCATCATTTTATTCCTCTTTGAGACCAATAAAAATTCTACTCGCTGCATTGCCGATATCTTTCTAATTCTTAATGGTATTCAACTGGAATTTTTATATAAGCTTCCTTATATATCTGATCTCCAAACAGCAAAAGAAAAATTATGCTATGTTTCGCACATGAGCAATAAAAAATTATTTACTACAAATATTCATATATCTTCGAATAGTCAAAGTATTTACTTCAGATTTTAATATGATAGTTCGTAAACATATTGTCACCTATTCTGTAAGTATCGTATGATTTTTTTGAAAATTCTACATGTTATAAGCAAAAACCGTGCAAAATAATTTGGGATTTTTTAATAAAACCTTTAAATCTTCCCGAATATACATGCTACTTTTAAGAATATTATTAAAATTCACAACTTTGAAGTTAAGAATTCGTAACTTATTTTCAATGTTCCGCAAAATTCCATTGTTAAAGAAAACAATGGAATAAAAACTTTACTGAACACAAAGCTGAATAAATTGGATAAATTAAAGGATGTATCCTCTAACTGAAACACAGTCTTGTCTTTCCGTGCTTTGAATTAAGTTGTTTGTCACCAGAATAGGAAGAGAAGACCATATCTATACTAAACCTTCTTCAGCGTCATTTAAAGTTCTAAGATGATAACTCTGAGGAGGTAACTGCCTTCCTAGTTAGTGCCAAAGATGTTCGATAGGATTGAGATCTGGGGGTCGAGCTGGAGAGACTATTCTTTCCCAATCTTCCTCCTCTAGCTATTCGTCGACAAGGATGGCATGATGAGAATTGCATTATCACCCATTAGCATGAATCGAACACTAATAGTACCAGCATACTATCTTACATATGGATGAAGCATCTCATTTCGACATATCGCACCAATCAGTTACTCCACGGAGCGCATGGAGGTCAGTATGGACACCCAAAGAGATTCTAGCCTAAAACATGTTTCCAACTCCTCGATAATTGTCTATTTTTCTAACGTGAGATTGTTTGTAACTGCTTCCCTGTTCTCTCCAGATCAAAGTAAGACCAGAATCATTTTCCAAAATAAATCTATACTTGACTGTACCGAGTACTAACCTCCACCGTTCTCTTGTCCAAGTAACGTGCTCTCTGATCCAACATAATCAGGCATACCCCTATAGCCCGAATGTGAGGAACACATACAAATGGTACTCTTGCATACTTACCTTCATTATGAAGGCGCCTTCGTACTGTAGCGGGAGATATTCTTCCCCTTTCTGCTGAAAAATGATCAGAAGCAAGGTAACGTACAGTAGAATTCCTCCTGCTTCGGGTTGAAAGAAGTAGATAATGATCATCAGATGGGGTCGTTATACGTGGACGATCTGATACACGTCTCCTTGTAACTGAATTTTCCTGCTGGAACTGACTTGAAAGTCTGTGGACCACACTGTGAAATCGTCTTGCAACATCAGCTTGTGATAAGCCCATTCCCATATATCCAACTGCCCTTCACCTTAACTAATAGATTAAAGAATTTCTCCTGCACATAACCAAGAAGAACTTTATGTCCAAAATTAAAGGTCAACAAGCGTTACTCAAAAACACAACTTTAATCAGAACCTAATGCGAAAATAAGAGATTTGGCTATTTCTCACCAAAAAGTAAAAAGATCGGTGGCTTTATTTTTCTAAACATCTGATTTAATGAATATAACTAAATCATTCGTGTAAACAGTATTTATTATTTTTTCTTATTTTTCCAGTTAGAGTCGAAAAAAACAGGTTGCCTTAACTTTTGGATTAGACCGTAAGAAATAAATTGCCTTAGTTGGCTCAGATTCAAGGAATGTGAGACGCTAGGTTCAGTTGAAAAACGATACCTTTGGTCGTATAACCATCTCCTCGGGCAGACTGATCGCAAATCTTTTTTTTTTTTTTTGCAAGGTGAAGTGATTGGGTTAAAAGAATTTTTCGGGCGTTGTAGTACGATTGTCATGATCATAGCTGCATCAATTATAGTCTGGATTTGCTGTCAAGCAAGGATTTCCCATCACCTTTTTCGAAGAAAATTCATTAATTCTGGATGTGATTTTCTCAGAAATGAGGTTAGGTTAGGTTTTCTGAGAAAACTAATTTCTGAGTTTTCATGGTTTCCTATTATTCACTAGCCGACTTTGGCGATTAACTGGTTCATCAGGAATGTTGGTTTGGTTTAATTTCAATCAAATCTATTAAGTCTAAATTGATATTCATGGTTTCTTCAACGCAGTATTTTTAAGAACAAAATTGTGACACATATTTAACCAGGTTATTTTAGTAGCATAACATCTGTTCTATTTGTTGTGTACTTAAGCCTCCCTAATGGAGTCCAGACATATGATATCACATGGGCTTGAAAAACGTAACTCTCCGAGCCATTTGCTAAGCTTAAAAGGCGTATCTCATTTTTTTTAATTTTCTGATTTTTCCTACTTAGTAATGTTTGTGAGCTGCCTGACATTACTCCTAAGCAAAAAGGCCGTATCTTATTAAGAAATAGTAGAAAACCACTAAAGAAAAAAATGCGTATCTCATAGAATTAGAGCAATTTTCATTCACAAAAATGTTCAAAGCGGAAAGTTATAGTTTTAAGAGATACGCCTTTTAGGCTTAGGACAGCATCTTAAATATTCGGTCTCTTATGCGATGCTAAAATTTCAATTTTTTATTCCTCATGTAAGATTCACAGTTGATTCTAGCATTAAAATGATATGGCGCCTTTATTTGCTTTATTTGAGCACGTCTAATGGTATTTTAAATGGGTTGAAACATGTTGAAAAAAAATTAAAGAATAGCAAGTATAATCTTTTAGCATACAGGATATGCTATTTAATATCTTAGAAGGTTTTGGTAATATATTCCACAAAAAATTTGATGATATAAAATAAAGTAAAATCTCATTATGACATTGCCAAAGAAAATGAAGAAATAAACAGAATCTTCATTCCTCAGCTACTAATAATGGAAGAAAATGCCTGTAGAAACAATTGAAACTGTTTAAATATTATTGCAACGATGAAAAACAATGTTTTCAAATTATGTATAAAAATATTTTTAAAAAATTGTCAAAATTAACGAAAAATTTGAGCGATAATTAATTTATCACCATTGAAAAGTTTTTTAGGCGGTACAAAACCCCTTTGTGTGTTATAATATTTTGATAATATTTTCAGAAGCTATTGATGAAAAGCGCCGAAATTTTGCTCAATTTGTAATTAATTAAAATTCCAATTAAATTGTTTCCTACCCTCCGAAGTAATATTGGTACCAAATTTGTTAGCTCTATGTCTAGCGATGTGAACTTAGAATGCCAACCGGCAGACACAATTCGCTTTCATTATTTGTAGACATAGTTTATCATAATTCTTTAGTTTATCCTGTATAATGCATTTTATGCAGAGCCTGAAACTTTTGTAATAAGAATTGTGTAAATTAGTGACTCTTCACCGATTTTTTCTCAAGCTTATGTAGAAGAATTCCCATTCTTAACAATATTCTTAAGCCCATCTTCTATTAGTAGACAAATGGTTGAGAACGTTCTTTTGTCTCTTTTCTTCCAGTCTTTCTTTCATGTTCATCTTCTGATTTAACTCTTAAATGCCCTGTGTTGCCTTTAAGCAACAAACCCAATTTTGTTATCTAAAATCTTGTGAAGAAGACTGAAGCTTTAATGACTTTTGTGGCCAATAAGATAAATATTGAAAATTGTATTAAATGAATTTACAACATATAGATGGCAGCCTGAGTGCTAATGAAAAAATAAAAATAAATTGACGTTTTTCACTTGAGGATGGCTGCATCCTTTTAGCTTCGTTTGTACGCTTGAGAATATAATTTTATTTTACAATGCTGAAGGAAATTCCTTATCCGTATTATTATTTATTAAAATTCATCTGTGTTTGACATTATAGAATTTTATGAAGGAAATTTTTTCTGAAATAAAGCCCAGTGTTGTCAGTTGGTGGCAAATTGTTTTTTAGCCGTAAACCATACTTAAAACAAAATCGGATTTTTAAAAATACCTTTCCCATGTTTTATTCAAGAAATGAAATAGTCCAGGCCCACGAAGGAAAAATAGGAAAAAATGGTGTACTTTTGAAATTTGGCACAGTTGTTGGGGATAGTGTCCTAAACAACATACTAAAAGTACCTGCCCGTGGGGGTTACGCGGGGGGTACAGGGGGTTTAAAGGGGATTTTTCAGTTTTTCTTAAATATCTCGAAAACTATAGGTTCTAGAGAAAAATACTCAATTGCAAAAATAAACTACATTACATTCTCTACAGAAAAAGTCCTACATCTTTAGTTTAGGATCAATAGTTTAGAAGATATGGGGAGTTGAAAAAGTGAGTATTTCTGAAATTCCTTATTGTAATGGTAAAATCAATAAAAAAATGTCGAAGTAACTATCTTCAGAAGAACCTCATGCCTATATAATAATATTATAAAGGCAGTATTGTATGTGTTGAGAGTAGTGATGGTGTCGATGCGGGGGGGGAGACAAATATATTTGATGAACATTCGTCATCACTTCCTCCCCTCAATCCGTTTCTCTCCACAAGATCAATTCTAGTCGAGTCAACGAAGGAAAAATAGAAAAAATAAATGGTGTAGTTTTGAAATTTGGCACAGCTGTAGGGATTAGTGCCCTAAACAACATAATAAAAGTCCCGCCCGTGGGGGTTATGCGGGGGTTTAAAGGGGGCTTTTTCAGTTTTTCTTAAATATCTCGAAAACTATGGGTTTTAAAAATCTAGAAAATCTTTGTTTGTTTGTTTTGTTTCTAAAAAATCTTTGTTTTACAATTAAACTACATCAAATTTCCTACAAAAAGAGTCCTTAATTTTTTTTTCTTAGGATGAATGGCTTAGAATATAGAGCGAGAATTACAATAAGTGGTTGAAAAAGCTAGCATCATTTTTAAGAAAGAAAGTTTTTATTTCAAATTGGCGGCTATCTATTATAACATTATATATATATATATATATATAATTATACATATCTACATAAAAATATGCATAAACACTTTTGACACTTGTTGGTAATTAAATTTCATTCTATTCTTCTACTTCTCGATCAAGTTCGAACTCCGTGATCAGCAAATATCTCGGTAATGACTGCCCCGCATCTCAGCTCGATGGGGGGTGCATGTGTACTACCCATCTCGTATCAATGCAGTTCAATTCGTGAATCAATTCTCTGGCATTTTATACTAATGACTTTACCGACAGAAATAGCATGGGAGTACCGGGCCTTAGTGTTCGTGTTTATAAGTTGACTAGGTGTTGAAAAACAGATGTGGTGAATGTGGAATGTTGCGAGCTTTTATGTTAAACACATCATATTTATGTATATTTACATTATACTGTCTTAATATACTCATTTGGAGCGTTTACAGAACCAAAAGACTGAGTAGAAATGATCTTGTGGAGGGGAACTGATGTGAGGGGAGGAAGTGATGACGACTGTTCGTCAAATATATTTGTCTCCCCCCCGCACCGACACCGTCACTACTCTCAACACATAGAATACTACCTTTATAAAATTATTATATAGGCATGAGGTTCTTCTGAATATAGTTACTTCGGTATTTTGTATTGATTTTACCATTACAATAAGGAATTTCAGAAATACTCACTTTTTCAACTCCCCATATCTTCTAAACTATTGATGCTAATTAAAGATGTAGGACTTTTTTTATAGAGAATTTAATGTAGTTTATTTTTGCAATTGAGTATTTTTCTCTAGAACCTATAGTTTTTGAGATATTTAAGAAAAACTGAAAAAGACCCCTTTACACCCCCCTGTACCCCCCGCGTAACCCCCACGGTCGGGAATTTTAGTATGTTGTTTAGGACACTATCCCCAACAACTGTGCCAAATTTCAAAACTGCACCATTTTTTTTTTCTATTCGTCGATTTTTGGCCTTCGTTGACTGGACTAAAAGTAAAAAAAAAACCACTTAAAAATAAGTTTTTTGAAAAAAATCGGGCTTTTAAGAGTTAACTTTAGATCCATCCACTACGGAAAATACGTCACAGTTCATAAAGAACATTGAAACGTAACCTTATAATTATCTAATATCTAGCCCTAATAATTCTAGTCTTGATTCAATTTCTTGAAATGGAATAAGAAAGTACATCTCCTTCAATAATGAAACAAGCGCTAAGGAGGTTCTGCTATTTCACGATCATCTCTAGAATATCGGTTAACCTTCCAGTATACAGGATACAGGAGATACTTACATTGTGTATTACATATTTATATCGTGTTGTTTTACAAAAATCAATGCAACTTTTATTTATGTTATCTGTATTTATTAGCTTTATACTTACAAGATTATAAAAAATTAAAATTGCACTAAAATTTATAAAAGAACGATATAAGTATGTAATGCGGTGCACAATATAAGTATCTCCTGTATAAGCGCGCCTGCCGGGAGGCTAAAACGCTTTTACCAAACCACGCTCTGCTACCAGTTTGCTAGTTTATGCGGATTAGAGTGTGGAAGCGTTTGAAAACTAACAAAAAAACCCAACTGAAAACAGTGGGATCTTAACAAGTTTATCGTAAACAACTTTTTAAATATAAAAACAAATCTGACGTCATCTTGACGTATCGTGCATTTACATAACAAACATTCTTTTATACAATAAATAACAGAAGACAGACGTCATCTTGATGTCTCATTCATTAGTTTGAGTAGATGAAAAGATTGTCTTCTTCCAGCAAAATTTGGTTTTTAGAACGTTTCAGCTTTACCGCCAACCAGAAAATGCAATCTGAGGTGGGTGTGGGTCTTTGGGGTAATGGTTTTTCTTAATTGCTATGCTAGGCAAAAATGAAAGCAAAGCTTATTACGACATGAATTTTCAATAGAAAATCTGTAACTTTTTGAGACAGTCTGCTTGGCTTCATTTCAACTTCTCTATTTACACTGATTGTGTACTATGTACATTTAATGAATACGTGTAGTTTGTCTTAATTTCTTGGCTGAAACCTCACCTACAGTTTCAAAATTAATATCCACTCTGACCCAAAATATGGACTCGGCCTAGAATTGTTTTCGACCGATGCACTTCATAAAGGTGTGTATTGCAACAAAAGAAAAGAGACGTAAAATCGAATCAGACGAATCTTCTCCCCTGTACATCCTTATATGAATTCTTGTTTAACCTTAATTACAGATTTAAATATAAAAAATTATGTAAATTGATTCTCTGTCAAATCCGTATTTCCATGCGGAGGGGCAATTGATATACTGCTGTGCAAAAATGAAGCAGCATTTCTGAAAATGCGAGAAATTTGCACTTTATTCGAAATCAGTTGCGGACAATCGTGGGACATAAAATCAAGTATCCTACATATTTTACAGTGAAGATTCGGTCACAAGGGTAATTGGGGGGGACAACCAGAAAGTGATGAAGACGGAAAGGGATTTCGACTCATCCCGTTTCACAGAAAGCTGATCAAGAGATGAAACTTTCATCATTGGTTATGTTTGATGTGTATAATATTTACATGCATTTTCGTAAACATAGCACGAATATTCGGGAAGATATAAAGGTTTCTTTAAAAAATCCCAAATTTTCAAGCATATTGTTTGCTTATAAAATGCAAAGTTTTCATTCAAATTATATGAAACTTACAGAACGCTCGACAATTTGTTACAGAATTATTTTTTTGTTAAAATTTGAAGTGAATACACGTTGAATATTAGAGGAAATAGGAGTATCTGTACTAAATAATTTTTTACTGCGCATGACCAAGACACAGCGTAATTTTTCTTTCAGCACTTCAAAGCCAGACATATAAAGCAATTTATATAAAAATTCTAGATGAATACCGTTAAAAGTCAGAAAGAGATTGACATTTCAGTGAGGTGAATTTAAATTTCTCTTTGAGAGAAGCTAAGTGATCAGGGTTCTTGCACAAAATGATATTTTCGAAAGGGGCCGTTCAAATATTACGTAAGCACCCAAGGGGGGGGAGGGGGTTTGCGATTTGCTTATTTTTGCTGACAAGGGGGGAGGGGGAGTATGAGTGATGCTTACGTAAGACATTAAAATCACTTTATTTCCGAAAATCTCTTGTAACTTGCACAAATAATTTAATTTAAAAAAATTAAATTTGAAAAAAAAAAGTTAAATTTGGCAAAAGAAAATTAAACTTCATTTTTGTAAGCTTAAACTTGAAATTGTAAGTAAATTAAATTTACATTTTTTTTGCCATTTTAAGCCGAGTTTTATATTTGAATTAAGTCCTAAAATTTTTTAAAATTAGATTATTACTGTTATACGTTTTGTAAAAAAAAAAAGAACGGGGGGGAGGGTTGCAGTATGCTTACGTAATTATAAGAGGGGGGTTTGCGATTTGCTTATTTTTGCTGACAAGGGGGGAGGGGGGTCAAAAAATACCAAAAACATGCTTACATAATATTTGAACGGCCCCAAACTTGAATCTCAGAACAGTAACATTAAATTTTAGGAAAGTTTAATGTCCTGAATACCCATGTATACTTATAAACTAAATACACTATTTAAATTGCATTTCGTCGATAACCATATGAAGATTCAAGTTTCGAAAATATAAGTTTGTGCAAGAACCCTCATCAATTAGCTTCTCCCAGAGAGAAATTTAAATTCACCTCACCGAAGCACCAACCTCTTTCTTAATTTTAATGGTACTCATGCTACTCTGAAATTTTTACATAAGTTGCTCTATATATCTGGCTTTGAAGTTATGAAAGAAAAATTACGCTATGTCTCGCACATGCGCAGTCAAAAATTATTTAGCACAGATACTCATATTTCCTCTAATATTCAAAGTGTATTCACTTCAAATTTTGATAAAAAATACTTCTGTAACATATTGTCGAGTGTTCTGTAAGTTTTGTATAATTTGAATGAAAATTCTGCAAGTTGTAAGCAAAAAACATGTGGGAAAATTTGGCATTTTTTAAAGAAACTTTTATATCTTCCCGGATGTTTTGTGCTATGTTTACAAAAATGCATGTAATTATTATGCACATCAAACATAACCATTTATAAAAGTTTCACCTCATTATCAGCTTTCTGTGAAACGGGATGAGTCGAAATCCCTTTCCGTCTTCATCACTTTCTGATCGCCCCAATTGCCCTCGTGACCGAATCTTCACTGTAAAATGTGTATGATACTCGATTGTATGTCCCACGATTCTCCGCAACTAATTACGAACACGGTTTTCGAATAAATTGCAAATTTCTCGCATTTTCCGAAATGTTGCTTAATTTTTGCACGCCAGTGTACATAAAGACTGATTACATAAGGTTTGTTAAAAATCTTTTTAGCTTATGCTTTTAATCATATCCATTTGAGTATTTACTGAAGTCAATTTACGAAATTTCGAATTCATATATTATTATACTAGAAAATTTGTGCCGTCTAAGAAGGGCTTCTCGCCTGCAAACCATATCTCAGAACTGATTGTAACAGATTTACTAACGAAAGATGTTATACAAAATCTCACACATTTTTTTGGCATGATTTGCAACAATAATGTTCATTGTTGAAACGCAATTCAATCCAATTTCATTGTTTACACAAATATTTTATTACGTGTTTCTCTTTAATTGTTGAAAGCTGAGGTACAATGACGTTTTAGATAATCATCCAATTTGCTCGTTCAATAATGACAGAGGCAAAAGGGGCGTGGTTATTTTAAACTCCGCCCAGCGTTATATATATAAAATTTTTTTCGTATAATTTGAAACAATACTTTTCATTGTTGAAACGCAATTCAATCCGTTTTCATTGTTTAAAAAAATATTTAATTGCGTGCTTCTCTTCCATTGTTGACAGTTGAGGTAATATTCTTATACAATCATCCGATTCGCTCGTTCAGTAATGACGTAGGCAAGAGGGGTGTGGTTATTTTAAGCTCCGCCCAGCGTTACAGACATCTTTGGACAATTCTATTATAGGTAAATTTAACCTTTTTTTACTGATATAGAAATTTTCATGAATTTTAGTTTTTCTAACGATAAAAATTGCGCCAGTGTATATTTGTAAACTCCATATATAAACACATTGAGGTGCAAAACAGAGGAAGTTCATGGGACGTCACCTTTTCATGTCTCCGAACGTCTCACTGTACATTGTCCTGCACTGTTCTATGTTCTCTTATAATGGTGAGCACTTAATTCCGACGTTAAGTTGGCACGACGCACTTTAAGAGCGCATCATGGGAGCATGAATTGACTCTATTTACTATACAAGTTAATATTTATTATCTGTAAAGCGAAGGAAATTAACCCTCTGACAGCTTATCCAGCTATTTACGCGGGTTGGAAGCAAGTCTATTTTCTGCTGCATCCTGCGATTTTCACAGGCTAATGTGTTTACTAAGTACTCTTATAGAGTTGGATCATATTATACAAATAAACCATATCATATTATATAATAAACTTTTCAGATGCTAACTTTCTATATTGAAAAATTGAGCCATTTGTTCAGAAGCCATCTAGGCATCTTTGCTCCTTGAGTTCCACATCTAATCTGACCAAAACCCAACAATTTTTGGTATCATACATTTAGCGAACATTTACATTTATCATACATTTAGTCAAGACGCAGTCGGTGCGCCAACAGATTTCGTTTGGTTACAATTTGAAGGATATGCATGGAGCTGACAAGTATTTAGCTGCTATTCTATAAAAGGTGGCCAAGGAAAACGCTCCATCCTAGATTCTTTTTTATTTTATATACGAGGCTGATGTAATCACTTAAAGGATGACATAATAGTAAAACTGATGATGTAGTCATGCGCTTCTATTACAACCGATCAAAATTGCCTTCTTTTCAAGATTATTTGCTGAATTTAAATTCCATGCCATATTCATAAAACTGTAACTGATGCATTTTCATATACCACTACTGTAGCTGTTAAATGGCTCTCCAAAGAAGAACCCAAAGTTCAATAAGACCAGAGGACACAATTTTGAGCCCCGATCAGACGATACCTAATTTGTGATAATATCTAATGCGAAGATCTCAAGAAGATTATCCACTGGGAGGGAGCAGACCGTAGAAAGTTTACAGTTAAATAACACCTTCTCGGCGTAAATACGAATCTCGGAAAGAAAGAAAATATATAAATTAACACAAAGTATCCATAAATAGTCCACATTGAATGTTGTAAGTGCTAATGGACTCGATTAAAGACTTGCTTCTTACATGCAGAATCTTCATTATGTTCATAATTCGGGGCTTCAGATTTATGCAGATTTTCAGAATCTTCATTATGTTCTAATTCAGAGCTTTTGTTTTGTACACCTGATCCATGGGATTTCGATGCTTGGCTCGGTGATAAGAAAAGTTTTTGTCACAGGACAATCAGTTACATAGTGATCAGGAATACCGTCTTCTTCAGAGATACATCGATCATGGGAACATCAGCTGAACATGTAGAGATATTCTGAATGATTTTCAGTTCATGTTTACTTGGGCTAAGAGTGGGAAAGTACGACGAACCGTTTCTGAAACGTTCCATCTGTCCTATCAAATGTCAAGGGAACACTGTTTGAGATTTTTCTCAAAATAAGATTTAGGGAGCTCGATCTTGGTATTAATAGTAGCACTACCATGAATAGCCTATCTGCTTAATTTGTCAGCAACCTCGTTTCCTAGGACACTACCCTATTAGCACAATATATTTTACGATATTCTGAATGATGTAGAACATTGTAAAGATATCTCATGAATAATGTAGAGCATCTTGTGCTAATAGGGTAGCGTGTCCTTTGACACAGGATTGGTGAACTTCAGATGTTGAAGATAACCGGGTAAGGGTTGAGATTGGCTAAAAACAGTCCCGAGTTTAGTTATATTAACGTCCCGTTTCGAAGCAACACGAGGGCTATTTTGGGACGAATCTCGTCATTTTGAACCACGGTCAGATGACAAGGATGTCACCTGAGCTGGTACCCCTCAACAATCTTCCGCACCATATCATCTGGAGGACGTTTGATTTAGCGTACAATAGCCAATACACGACGGATCTTCAGTGAAGTAGAGTTTCGAACCTGGAATTCTCTGGCTCTGAGGCCGACACCTTACCACTAGGCCACTGCGGCCTTAACAGTTCCGAGAAGATGTAAAAGACTCCACAGCACTTCCCTAGTGAAAGAAAGACGCGAACTCGGAATCCTCCAACCATGACACTGAAACTCTTATCATCTGGCTACCCAAGTCTCTCGTTTCTGTCAAAATAAAATATTGTAACTCTTTTTATTTATTTAAATTGACTGCTCTAATCTTTGATAATCGCTTATATGACATTAAGGGCTATTAATGTCAATGAAAAAGATGTGTTTGAAGTCATTACAGCACAAAATTCATTTTCAGTTTCTTTTGTTAAGAATTCTAAGTTAATTTAGAAAAAAGTTATAATAATAAAATAAAACGAGTACATTCTCTCAAGTTAAATAACACCTCAAAACTTTCATTTTAAATTCTGAGTTCCTTACTTGATAATTTTCTTCCTGAATTGTTCTTAGCACTCCATAACAACTCTAGGCAAATGCATTTCTTTATTATTTTTCGTTGGTATTTTCCAGAACAAAATTACAGCTATCAATTCGTCTGAGATATATTTTGGATGAAAAAGATGACATCTTGAGATAAAATTTTAATTAAATTTATTACTAATTAACAATTAAGTAAAGTTTTGATGGTTTTACAAACTGTTTTGCCAAAAGCTTCTGCGAGAACTGTTTTCTAGAAAACGGTTCTTGCACCATCTTCTATTGCGAAAAGTTATCTTTTCAAGGTGTATTAGTTTCATTGCCATTCAAATTTCTGTTTCATTTGAACAATTTTTAATGTAACTTTTATCTGTTCACTACACGTCAGAGAAATAACAGATTAATGACTATGAAAAGAGACCCGAAGAGGTTGTAATTAATGGGTGTAATTAAGGTCGGGTGGTGCCTCGTACGAAATAAGAATTTAACTAAATTAATCTATTAGGTGATAACTATTCTGAAAATATTAAAATATTGTACTCTCAACAAGACAACCCAAATATACAAAATTTCAAAACTCTAGCACAACAGGAAGTGAATGAAAAATCGGTTACAAGATTCCATCCTTAGAAACAAGTCAAGTTAAATAAAAATGTGTAAAAAATAAAAAAAATATGGAAATAATATTCGAAAGAGCAAACTGTTTTCAAAATTGGGTTATTTCAGGAATCCAAAATAAATAATATTTGAATAAATCAGAAGCACAGGTGAAGCATATAGAAAATGAACTTGGTAGAATTGATGATTAGTAATACCATATTTTCTTCGGTTTTGGTATTAGGTTCAGTCAGTGGCGGCTCGTCCACAAGAGCTGCTGAGCTGCAGTCCCCCCTGAAATTATTTTAAAAGATTGTATTTTCGTTTTTATTCTAATTGGCTTACTTTTCCACTTTGAGGATTCAGTAATCAACGAAAATGGCAAAAAAGTAATAAAAAATGTAAAGAAGACGGAAAATCAATCAAGAATTAAGAGAGAGACAGACCAGAGCTGCATCAAGTTTTGCCCCTCCTACGAATCCGATATTAACGCAAAGAGCAACGCGAACGGGAGAAAAGCAACCCTTTTTCCGTTTGAAATTGCATTCATTTGAGCTGCATTTTTTTCAACTCTCATTTAGCGCGACTTCCTCATTTGGCTCCCTTTTCGCTTTTTCTCAGTAGTTCAGTCGTTAAGTCGTTTTTTAAATCCAATTCTGGAGGATTTGTAATTTTTTGCTTCTTCATGTTTTTTCGGGTGCTGTTTACGATTCTGAGGTTTGCCACCAATAATTTTTGTTGGAATTTTAGTTATAGCCAAAAAACATAAAAAAAATATTTTTCTCCAATTTTTTGCTTATAACTCAAAAACTAACAATCTTTAGTATATCATCATTATATACCAAAATAATCAGCATCAAATTTCCGATAACTTATTTTTGCAGCGCTGTTTGTTTCTGAGCTGACTGGGTTCAGTAATTCCCACAGGAAACAAGCGAAACTGAAAGGCTGAAAATAAGCCATGTCTTAATTTTTGTCAACCGAAAACATATTCAGATTTTTATTTCTCCCTTGACTGTAATTTGTGCCATACTTCTTGTACAATGATTTGATGCAATTTAATGGCGTAAAAACAGGTTTTGATCATAGCACAACGAAGATACTTGTGGTTTCAACAGTGGCATTAATCAATTGTTGGCAAATAAAACTGCTCCCTCCACGCTATTTTTTTCTTGAAATGTGAAACTCTATGCTGGCGAATACAAAGATTGGAAGAGCGATTCAACTTAAATGATAATAATATACAAGATATTTTTGAAATAATATGATTCACACATTGCAAATATCGTCACAATGGGCATTATAAACGGGTAGCTCTTTGGTAGTATTAAGTGTGTTTAATATAAAGTGTGTCACAAGAATATTTTACAAAAATGTTTAAAGATGAAATGTCATAAAATTGTTTGAAAGTTTTTAATGACATTTTGCTAAACTTTCACAGAAAGTTTTATGCATTCTAACTTTATCTGCAAGATCGCCAATTCCAAAATTTCAAGGAAAAATTATAGATTCTTAAATATTTCTTTGACTTAGGAAGGTAATCGAAAGAATTAACTACATTTTTTCATCGTAATAATTCTTTTTACCACTGAGGCAAATTTTTGAGACTTCACCTCTTAAGTTAAAAGCTCGAATTATCGAATTTTTAGTCTTAAAACTAAAATTTAATCATTAATTAGCATTATAATTTGACACAAAAATTACGTAGAATCCATAAGCATTTCAAGTATCCTACGCCTTCTTAGATGAATGAAAACGACAGCCCTTTTCCAAAAGAGAAGGGATCGTCTTATTAGATTGCAAAGTAAATGATTCAGTTAAGGGGTTAAGTTACAATGAGTAACAAATAAACCACTCCATACCGAAACATATTTGAAAGTACCTAAATATTACTGTTAAAAATGAGGTTAAAGTGTGAGATAAACATACGAAAGGTGCCTGCAGAAAATTTTTAGTAAAATTATAGAAGTAGAATTTTATAAATTTAGATTCACTCACTCTAAACAGGGTAAAACTGAAATTAACAGAAATCGCCGTATGATATTTCATGTTCGTTTACTTTCAATTAAAAAAAGACTGAAGATGTTTAACTTATTATAATAATTTTAAAAAATTCAGATTTAAGACATTTTGCAATGAAAGGATGAAAAGACGCAATTTGAAGACAAAAGTATAAGTCTATTTGTTGAGACACAGTTGGAAAAACCAGGCTTCCATATGTGAAAGCTTTCATAGGCAGAGGTATCATTCTAGCCTTCATCGAGTCAATAGCTTGAACTCGATATTTTATTTAAAAATAAAATACTGAAATTGAAGTAACGTCTAAAACTTAAATTTAGAAAGATTTTGCAAAATATTTCGTTTTGTATTCTTATTATTGAAATAAATGATAATATATACATTATTTCTTGATTGGGCAAAATGATATCATTCCTTAGAATTAATTACTATCATGATCATGATAATAACCTTAAAAATTGCCTTTTGTAACAATATACAAAAGAAAGTATAAGGAAGAAGCATTGTTACTTTATTTGAAAATCATTGGAAAATATCTGCTGTAAAAGTAGCAGAATGTTTGAGATATATTTCATAATTTGAATTTAAAAGATTACTGTTTTATTTAATTCTTTCGCATTTTAAAAGTAGATTCTTATCGAAAAATCTTGCTGTTTTTTTTAAAAAATTAATTAAAAGACATTCTTTTCAGCGTCAATTTAAGATTTTGTAGCAAAGCATTATTTCTCCGAAAATGAAACTCACTTCAGCTAGAAAGCAATTTCTACTTTCCCCAAGAGATATCATCTCAAAATACTTACAACAGAACTAAGATGGTTGTACATGCATTAAACATAAAAATTCACACAGAAATACGACTGCAATATTTAAGTCGTTATTTTAGTGATTTTTAGTAAAGGTTAATTGTAATGTGTTTATTGCCATTAAAATTCTTTGGCGGCAATAACCTATCTCAGTGTGGAAAGAAAATACTTGAAATTTTTGCAGAAACTAAATTTCTGCTCTTTATGTAATTGCCTTTGCTAATGATTTGAGAAATCACTTTCATTTATGTTGATTTCATTTTCAATACTGACTGGTAAATTTTACTAGCATATTTTTTCAAAGCTCTATGCCGTCTTTTCTCTCTTTCCATCGTTCTGTATTTTTTATTATGTATTTGGCAGAACAATTGTATTTGGTTTTTTTCTCAAATACAATTTAAAATAAACCGTTATCATATTTTCAACGTAAAAATTGTGCTAATATATGCAAATATTCATTGCTAAAAGCAATTTAAAAATAACAAAATAATAGAGTGAACTTACTTATTTCAAAGCTGATTGCACTCCTTTTACATTACTTAAAAACACAGAGGTATTTCTTTCCGAGCTAATTGCAAATAAAAACTGACACTTTTTTGCTAATTTTTTTTCTGTTTCAAAAGAAACAAATAGAATGATATCTGATGAATCATTTGCATGTATCGTCGTATGAATATCGACGATACAGCCTTTTATTTTTAGTCATACCGTGAAAAACTTTGAGAAACTCTATAGAGTTAATCGATTCCAAATTATCCTACCTGATCTCTATCCCCACCCACCCCAGAGACACAAATCTTTGAAAAGGACCTTCCTTTGGAATGGTCTTTCCCTTTCAAAATATGAGGCATTTGGGCCTCAAATTTCAGTTATATAATATTATTTTGTTTTCAGAAACCAAGTTTGAGTATGTTTCCGAATCGTAAAATATACTGTATCCTTCTGGTTTTACCATGTTGGTTGAAAGAATTTTAATTTTCAGGAATCTTGGGAATAAGAGCTTATAAAAAACGTATTTTTGTTCAAATACAACTACAGTAAAGCACCGTTTATACGTTTCTCATTTATTTCATCACAGTCCCGATTCATTCGCATGAATTGTAATGATAAAGTACTTCGTTCACATTATACGTCTTTTCATTTATACGTCGTTTTGCGCCAGTCCCTTGAAAGACGGTGCTTTACATTAATTGATTCATGAATTCTGCGTCCCCTCGTCATTATGTTACTAGTTACGCCACAAATTTCATTTATCTAGCTTGTTTTTTGGGGTTATTACATTCACAAATTTACGAATAGACAGCCTTTCGATGAATTTGGTCTGCATTTCTGGTGATAAATTTACAAGCAAAGTTTCACTTATCTAGATTTTTGAGTTATCGTGTTCTTATCCACACTGACGAAAAACTCCCCCTTGACGGAATTACTCCAAACTTTAAAAAAATTTACAATTTAGGTGTGAATATTTACTACCAAATTTCATTTATCTAGATCGTTGCACTTTCGAGTTATGTATTCACAGATAGAAGGGAATAATTCCAAAAATATTTTCTCCGGATTCAAGGAGGTTTGAATTACTTCGAAAATAATGATTTTTTTTCTGGATCTTACAGAAGATTTCGTTTCTGAAGTGTCAACAGCTGATCTGACCTTCAAAACTGGGAATCATTTCATATACCTACTTTTGAGTTTTCCACATCTCACTAGACAGAGGCTCCCAACCGGTGGTACGCAGTCCAACAGTTTGGGGTACGCGAACTAGTGGCGGACACAAGAAAACATAACAGAAGGATGAATTACCTCTATTGTAAAAATGGTATAAAAGGTAAAAGCAAAAATAAGTCCAGCAAATGTTATTAATTCCAGTCATGTGACTCTTACGCTTGCCTTTAACATTATTGATAAAATTTTCATTGCATAGACGAACGGTTGGGGAGGGGGAATATGACAGTAGGGGTACGCGAAAATAAAAAGACTAATCAAGGGGTACACGAGGGAAGAAAGGTTGGGAACCCCTGAATTAGAGGATAGATTTTTGAAGCTTGATATATTATAACACAATATTTCTATATATCGCGAACCCATAAGTAATTAGCTTGTTTAGTGTAGTTATCACATAGTGTGCACACGTGGCCTTGCGGCTCAGTTTTAACTTTTCGATTAGTATGTACCACGCATACCATCGATGGTACACGTGGCCTGAATGGAAAGTTTAGCATATACCATCCATGGTACATGTAGCAAAGAACGTGTTAAGGGAAACTGCTGCATTTAATCTACTTACTCTTTTTTCATTAATTGGCTACTCGTACAATTTTCATATGAACTTGGGAAAACTAAATTCTAGAATATTCTTATGTTTTCTGTTTTCCGCCATTACCAAGATCACTTTCGCGTACCGGTTCCTGGAGTTCCCCGTGGGGTACTCAACATTTTGGGAACCCCTGCACTACGAGGAACGTTCCGAAAGTAAGTTTCGTCATGCTTTTTCACAAGGAAGCTTTATTAGAAACAGAAACATACAATGGCATAACAAAATAAAAGCTTTTGGCTATTTTTCCACAATATTCGCCATTGACATTTGTCGTACCGTGAAATCAATTTCAAGAAACAATCCGGTAAAAATCGGTGCCCAGCGATTGAAGGAAGTTCTTCACAGCCTTAACGCCAGTTTGATGAGCATTTTTGACAGTGACGTCCTGGTAGTGCTGACTTCAATAAAGGAAAAAGGTGAAAGTCTGATGAGGCAAGATCGGGGCTGTAGGCCAGGAGATCCAATCTCTCTCGTCCAAGATGACGAATGTGTTCTTTTGTGTCCCTTGCTATGTGAGGTCTTGCATTATTGTCCAAGAACAAAACCCTTCAACTCAAGAGCCCTGGTCGGGCCCTACAACCCCATCAGACTTTCACCTTTTTCCTGGGTTGAAGTCAGCACTATCGGGACGTCAAACTGGCGTTAAGGCTGTGAAGAACTTCTTTTAATCGCTGGGTACCGATTTTTACAGGGAGAAATTGATTTCCTGGTACGACAAACTTATCAATGTCAATGGCGAATATGTGGAAAGTTTGTATTTTATTATGCCATTGTCTGTTTCTCTTTGTAATAAAGCTTCTTTGTGAAAAAGCATGAGGAAACTTACTTTCGAAACGTCCTCATAGAAGAATATTTAGGGTTCACCAAATTTTGCCTTCAAATCGATCTTGACAGCGTAAGGCTAAGAACGTATTTATATTTTACCAGAAAATCCAACAGGAAAAAAAACAGTAGGAGTGTTCTTCTCTCGACTTTCTCGTATAGGTACACATTATAGCGAGCTTTGCGGTAAGCATCGTAGTATAATAAAGAGAATCGACCAACGATGTGTTTATTAGACGGAGTGCACGAGCTCAAGGCTCTCAACCTCCGATACATTGCAGTTTTTAATCAGCTGGACCTAAAAATTTTGATTTACCCCTAAATAAATGAGTGAAGAAAATCGAGATCTCTTTCCTTCGTTTGATTGGGTCTCAAAGTTGATACACATTTAAAGTTTTGATATCCAGACGATATACCAAATTTCATTTATCTAGTTTGTTGCGATTTAAGTTATTGCGTTCATATATCCACGAATAGACAAACCGAAAAACAAACTTTTCATGGATATGGCGCGAGAGATAATGAACATCTACAATTCTGGTGGTAAAATTATATGCCAAATTTCATCCATATAGTTCTTTGCATTTTGAGCTTGTTCATATACACGTCGGGCAGACGGTAAAACGCACAGGACGGTTTTCTCCCACAATTTCATAAAATCTACAATTTTGGTATTTAAGCCATGGACCAAATTTCATCCCTCTATTTCGTTGCTTTTTCTAGTTACCATATCCGTAGATAATTATAGGCAGATTGACCTACCGACATACATAATTCCAAAAGTCTGTGTTTAGGATGCAGAGAGATCTAAAACGTGGGGTAGAATCTCGAGGAATAATTTTTTGAGGATTATAACACTTTGTATGCATCGGCTCCGAGAAACGAACCGATTTTAAAAAAACAGAAATCTGCAATTGATTTTCCAGAAATAACAATCGACCGTTGGCGGATATTGAATTCCTTATTAATAATTATGTATGTTTTAAGATTTAAAATGTTAAGTTTTATTTAAACTTCTCTTGTGCTTAGATATATTGGTTCAACTACAAAAATATGGCTAGTGGGACGGCATGCTTGCTGCACTAAAATTGAGGATTGCGGCAAATTGTGGAAAATCAAAGGTGTCATGCTCGTCATCTGACCACTGTTCAAAATGTAGAGGTCCGTCAGAAAATAGGCTTCGTGTTGCTTCGAATTGGGATGTTAATAGAATTAAATAATTGCGGCAAATCAAAGGTGACATGTTCATCATCTGACCTCTGTTCAAAACGTAGAGGTCCGTCAGAAAATAGGCTTCGTGTTGCTTCGAATTGGGATGTTAATAGAATTAAATAATTGCGGCAAATCAAAGGTGACATGCTCATCATCTGACCTCTGTTCAAAATGTAGAGGTCCGTCAGAAAATAGGCCTCGTGTTGCTTCGAATTATGATGTTAATAGAATTAGTCTAAACTGAAGCTAACATGCTGTACAATTGTGCGAAATACAAAAGCTGTCTGTTTTGCACGGTTTGAATTTTGTAAAATTAATATCCAGTTTACTGAATAAATGTGTGTGAAAAATAGAAAGCAAAAGAAGAAGCTGATTTCTCTGGTAAAATTTATGAAATCCGAGGTTTGTTTGTAATTCTTATGTCAATGAGAATAGATTAGAGATTTGCTTTTATTTGACTTGCTTTGTTTCATGTTTATAAATATGGAATTTTGTAATCGATTTTTCGCTCACTTCCTGATGGGCTAGTTTTCAAATTTTGCATATTTGTTTGTTCTGGATGACAATACGCTATTTTAATATTTTCAGAAGTTAGTTATCATTTGATCGATTTATTTTAATTATTTTTCCATACATGTGGTGTCACCTGACAGTGAATTTAAGAAAAAATGATTATAAAAATAATATACAATTTATAAAAATAAATTTTAAATTAAAGACTAAAAAGCAGAAAACAGTTAACATAAAAAATATTACTTTTTAGTATACTGTCAAAAGCATGATTTTGTAGAATGCTTTTATTAAATATATTTACACATTAAATGTGCATAGCTTAAAATATCATTCCAAATTAAGTTGAAAAATAACCTCATTTGTGGCCTATGCTAATAATAAGACAGAATCCATAAATGTCAGACGTTTTGAGTCAGAAAATTTTCAATAAGAAAGGCGCTGCAATTGACAAGGAAAATATTATCTAAGCTGTATTTAAGAAATAATTTTTGAACTTCAAAGGTAAAGTTTTGAATGGAAACAAGTAAGTGCTTGAAGTGGGATGTTGTAATTAAAATTTATTGAATGAGAATAATATCAAAGGCTAGAGCGTAATTGATTGATAAGTTTAAGGATAATTTTGGAGCAACTTATTTATCTGCATACAGATTTTGACATGTGGTTCGAAATAAATGCAAAGAAGATTAAAGATGTAGGAGTAACTTCTCTAATTAGTTTTCTCTGAATCGTCAAGAATGCATTCGTAGACTGTCTTTTATTATGGTCAGGCTCAGGTCTATACTTTTTTTTTATACAAAGCCTGCTCCACTAACGACCGAATTCTGTTCCGACCGATAAGTCGTAAATATGATTCATATTTTTCCAAACTATTTTCATTCAAACGGGTCATAAAAATGTACATAAATACGCAAAAATGTAATCTGTGTACTATAATTATTGTACTTGATGTGAAAAATACAGGGTGTACACAAATGAAATGACTCATTTCAAAAATTAATAAAAAAAAAAACCCTAAAACTGTTGGAATTACAGGTTATTTTTTAAAAATAAGAGCGCATCTCAAAAAGTTTTTTTTCAGTTAGGTAACGCGGCGTTACTCCGTTCTAAATTTGTTACAGAGAGAAAATTTCGTACGCAATGGCTACCGATCAGCAGAAGCCGATGCGCGCGTGTTTTCTGGTTTCTTTTTTTAGTTTTTCTTGAATATCACGAAAACTCTTCAGTTTTCAATCTACATATGAATTAACAAATTAAAGAGAGTAAAATTCCCTATGAATACATGCTTTTATTTTTTCCAGTTTTAATATTTTCTAAGTTAATGGGTCTAAACAAATTTTTGATTTCCAGTAATTTACGACCCCTTAGAGCACCGAAATGTAATGTTGCCTATCTGAAAAAACTTTTTGAGATGCGCTCTCATTTAGAGGAAAACATTTTTAGTTTTCTTTTATTATTAATTTTTGAAATGAGTCACTTAATTTGTGTTCACCCTGTATATAACACGTGCTGTTAACAAAAATACAGCTTGAAATTAAGTTTTATTTTGAAATTTATAGTTT
The DNA here is from genome assembly GCA_013235015.1 of Araneus ventricosus. Taxonomy (NCBI): domain Eukaryota; kingdom Metazoa; phylum Arthropoda; class Arachnida; order Araneae; family Araneidae; genus Araneus; species Araneus ventricosus. Next base: position 687,247 of record BGPR01000028.1, on the reverse strand, counting down.
ATTTTTGTGACCTTGAGTGCGGCTGAAGTCACATAGATCATAAGTCTGTGGTACCGGCAGTACGCGTACCCCTTGGGGTACACGAAGGACCATTTGGAGGTACGCGAAATCAAAGTTGTTAATGATTGAAAGCATAATGAATTCAAAAAGAGAATTTCTCCAAGCAAAATACTTGTTAAATAGTTGATTCTTACGAAGTTAAGACGAAATAATTACAATACCGGTTTCATGTGCTATTGTAAAAATGGAATGAAAATCAAGTCCTGCAAATGTTATTAATTCGAGTCTTAAGCTAACTTTAACGTTATTGATAAAAACTTCTTTGCATAGACGGTGGGGTATAATAGTAGGGGGTACGCTGAAATAAAAAGAATAATCAAGCGAGGAGAAAAAGGGTTGGAAACCCCTAGTCTAGGAGAATCTGCATTTGAGAGAACATTCACAGAGCTTTCATGTCAATTCAAAATAAGTCAAACTAAAGTTTGCTAATAATAAATATAAAAAGTTTTTTAAAACATACCTTTATTACTGTACCGAAAAGTAGAATTTTTTAAATCAAAAATATGGAGGTCAAAACAACATTGAAAAAGTATGAGATGCTGATAGAAATAAATTAAAAGTCTTAATCATTTTTATAATATAATTTTAATTTTCAACAAATTTTTGTGAATTTTCTTTCTTATGATATTCATTGTGGCTATGATGTTCATTGTGGTTATTATTCAAGCCTCGTATTTTAGCAATTTCTTTTCGATCTCCATGTGTTTGATGAAAAAAGTATTTTCGACAGTTTAGTAATGAAAGTTGTATTTATAAAATCTTTTTATTACTTTTTCTATATAATCTTTAAAACTTTTCATAAGTTTTATTATTAATATTATGAAACTTTGTATTCAATTTTTTTCTCAAATTCACTATTAAATGGATTTTTCCTTTGATATGAAATGAAAATTAAATGATTAAGCAATCATAAAGTTCTGAAAATATTAGAATACTATATTTTCATCAGAAATACACAACTGTACAAAATTTCAGAACTCTCGTGCATTAAGAAGTGAGTGAAAAAACCAATTATAAAACTCCATCTTTAAAAAAATTAAACATGAACAATCTTTTATAAAATGAAAAACTCAAACTTTCTAACTGCTTAATATCTTTTTACAATTAGCAAAAGCAAATGATGAAATTGTAAAACAGATATCTTAATTTTTGACAGGAAAAAAATCTGAATGCATGCCAAATGTAGAGAAAATTACCTTTGCTTGTTACTAACTAAGGTTAAAATCTTGTTGCCTTACCTTTAGATTTTTTACAGAGGCGAAATTCTTTTCTCCGTTATTTATCAAATTCCAATCAGAATTCATGTTAAAGTTATCGATATTCAGTCACAAATTTTATTTTTTTCTTTCATATCACAAAAAAGTCAAACTAGTGTCTACTCAATTAATATGTTGCATACTAAGAAAATTAACTTAGAAAGCACTCGTATGTTATTCATGATCATATTGGTACACAGGGTATCACTTTCCAGAATCGTGCTTGAATTTGTCTTATTAAATTTCATCAGTCAAATTACAAATCAAGATTGTTTTTAAATTAGCGATTTACTTTAAAAATATCAGAATAAATGGCGAAAAGCGATTAAAGAAAATATCGAAAGTGAAATCCTAGTTAATTTTGGTTTCATTTTCAAGTCATACGAGTTTCCGGGTGAGTTTCAGGAAATTAAATGCTGAAAGCCACTCGTATCTGTTCCTTTTCTTTTGCTGGAAGCGAGATTATTCCTTATGAAAAATTACCGAACAAATTAATATCTTTATTTGCGAAACCCAAAAGAATGAATGCGAATTAATTTAATATCTTATTTGTGTGTGTGTGTGTGAAATCTCAAGGAATATACCAAGAAACGGTAATAATGTGCAAATGGTTTTGTTCACGCACACAGTGACATAAACCAAGAATATATCCATGGCAAAATATTCATACTTATTCCTAAAAAGAAAATTATAAAGGCTTGAACAGAAAAAGTCTAATTGTGTTCATATTTTATAGATTTTTCGTTATCTTTAATTTATAGAAACATGCAATATGAATACACCATCAGTACCAAACAATATTTATGATAAAGTAAAAATCTAACCATTCTGCAGTTATTCTGAAAATATAACATAAATTTACTTCTACCGAGACGAAATATTTTTCAATATATATTCCAAACTTTTTTTAAAAAAGCGAGACAATGTGAAACAAAAAATTAAAAACTATTCATTTTAAGCAAAATCTAACCACTCTGTAATTATTCTGAAAATATAACATAAATGTACTTCCACTGAGGTGAAATATTTTTTCGCTAATTGTTCCAAACTTTTTAAAAAAGACTTAAAACTTAAAATCCGCTGTCTATCCATTTTAGGCAAAACTCGACGTCATTTCCGAACCACATCGGAAACTGCATCCCGACTGATAATAGCTCACGTGCTAATGTCCAAACAAATGCCAGTGCCCACCACACCCAACTGATGCTCCGAATCAATCCCGAAATATCTTTTTGAATTTGGCAGATTTGGCGATGCGCTCCCCCTGTAGATCGGGCAACCCTGCAACAACCACTTACTGGAGGAAATCTTGCCGGCGTGCCACTATATAAGTGCAACTTGACTACTTCTCCCTCTGAATCTTCAAAACTCTTTTCTCTCTCTGCTCAGCTGGAAGGCACTTCCATTTTTTGCAGATGACTTCGTTTCCCGGTAAGTGAGATCCAACTTTCCCAAAACTGGATTGGTTGCTGTCACATGTTTGCGATAAGTGCTCTTTATTTTCCCTCAGCATTGCAGTCATCGATTATTCGCCCACTTTTCGCTAGTTTCATTTTTGTTAATGAATAAATATTGACTATTACATTAATGGAATTAGTTATTCCGTAAACAAAAATATTGTAATGAATTTTTCTCATTGCTATTTTTGATCGTATTAAAGAAAGAAAATGTGTCTTGAGAAATGATCTTATATTTCAGAAAGTTAAGTACCAACTATGTTATGAAATCTAGGTCTTTATTCCGACTTTAAATAAGAAAGAAAATCTTAAGCAAGGAGGAATTGAGTGATACATTTCTATTGGGTTTATTTATGATGATTGGGATTATTTATGATGAGGTATTTTGAAAAAAATGCGGTCAAATTTTTCTTGTGTATTGAAATTAAAATTTAATTTTACTTTTTACATAAACAAAGCTTTTATTGCCTTTTTCAAAATGCTTATTTTTAAAGTGCTACCAAGAATTTATTTTCAAAATTTAACCTATCTAGATGAATGAAAATTAATAAATGGTTTTTAAGCTTTTACGCTATAGAAATACTGAATAGAGTTTCTTCAAATTTTACTCACATATACTGAAGCATAAGGAAAGTTTTACTGAAGGTTTCTGGTATTAACGTAAATAGTTCATTTTTATCGATGAAAAACTATTTTTCCATCCAAAGAAAATATCATTTTCCTTTTAGTGTTGCCATTTCTGTTGAACGAAAATGTTACATTTTCAATCATTTTATTTATTTGCCTTGGAGTTGCCACTCGCAATATTTAACTCAATTTTGTATCATTCTTTGAAAATGATTATTTACTCATGGAATAAATTTGCTTTAGGCGGTTTTTGAATACTGCTTTGATGAAACTGATATTCGTATTTTATTTAAAGATAAAGTCGCCGACAATAAAAGGATTTTGTATATTATAATATTTTATTTAAAAGTATTTTTTACAGTAAAAATATTAGACATATTTTTAAAAAATGTGTTTATTATCTATCTATATATATGTTAGCGCATTACCAAGTTAAAATTACGCATAAAAATATTTTAATTCCCAACAACGACAGTTATATCAGCTAGTATATAATAATAATGAGAACAATTTAGGGTCTTGAAATAAATGGTGCGTGTGATAAATAAATTGTTTCAAATAATTTATTCTCCTTATTTTCTTGGAATTCTATTTAATTTTAATACTACTAGATTTCTAGATTAATAAATTTTAGAAAATTTCTTAAATATTTTTTTAAAACATGACTCGTCTGAATGACATTTTTCTAAAATTTCTTTGAACTGACTTCCTTTTCACCAAACTCCTTCAGTGCCATATAAATTACAGTGCTTAAAAGATATTCTCAAGTATAACTTGTCAAGAACCCGACTTCGACTTCTAATGCGCTTCATATATGATAAGACAATCTCATTGCAGAGGATAATCATTGAGCACGCATCCACCTAGACTAAGACACAATTCCGGCAACTTATGACTCTTCTTTTTTTTATACGTTTTTTATTTTATTTTATCTCATATTGTTTTGTTTTCCATGTTGTTCTTGTCCAGTGTATGTTTTTTTCATTATTATTTGTTTTTGTCCCTGTTATATGTTTTTGTCCTTTCTAAAAAAATAAAATTCACCTCCATCCATCCAAACCGGAAAGGAGCCAAATGGCTCTAAACACGGGGATGCAGGTGGTGTAATGTAATGTTTGTTGATTGATACCAACTTCAATACTTAGCAGCATGTTAGCATAACAAAGATACTCGAGATGATTAAACATTTTCAAACAGTTCAAAACATTCCGATTTTATTTCTCCGAAAATAACATTTTATTTCGATAACGTTCATTAAATACAAACTTACTTGCAACATGTTTCAGTTAATCTAGTTTTCTTTCTTATCAATATTTAATTGATAATTGATATTGTCTTAAATTAATTGAATTTTATTTAGTGGATACTTCACGTCGTTCATATATTTGTATTGACTGTCTGGAGTTTCAAGGAATATTTGTATTATAAAAAAAGGTTTATAATCACATCTTCAAGAAGTATTTGTTTTATAAACCAAAGCTTATTAAAGTATGGATAAATATCAGCAGATATTAAGGAATATTTGATTTATAAAACAAGGTTTATTAACTTCTGGATAAATATGAAAAGATCTTCATGAACTTTGACATCACGTTTCTGTCAGATTCTTCTACACTAATTAACAAGAGCCGCGTTAAGTTGCAGCATTTAATTATAATTACAACATATAATGGATAAATAATCCAAAAACCAATTAAATCTTGTTATTCTTCTCTCTGATTGCAATCAAATCTTCACTTTCATAAACTGTAAAATATCCTACTAAACTGAATATTCTCTTGATATTGGATATTCGAATGCATACATGAACATTTCTTTAATTTAATTCCCTTTTATGTTAATAGATGGTGTAACAATGCGTTGTTCTGTGTAATAATATGAAGATATATTTTTGTTTTTCTTTTAACGAATACTTTATTTGCTTGCTTCATATATTTCTTTGAATTATTTATTAAAAGAAATTTTCTCCAAAGCAGTTATTATTATTTTTTTTTCATCCAAAGGGAAATAGGGGGAGAAACATCTTAAGAAATTCTACCATAGACGAGCCAAATTTCTGCACATGTGTAATTGTATAATATAACATTTAAAAGCGAAGAATTGGAATGGATAATTGTTATTAATGATGAACGGGATTTTTAATTTTCCGTAAAATAATCACTTTATTATAATGGAAATTCAATTTTTTTTATTAAACTTATATTATTGCCATGTTTCAGATCTATATATATGGAAACGCTCCACGTTGTTATTAATGTTTTAAAATATTACTACCAAAAAGCATCAACATTTGACATTAGATTATCTAGAATTAAAAATGCAAGGAATGAAAAAAGAAATTACACAAAAGATAGAAGGCATTTATATGTTAAATATATACTAAAATAGTCCATAATGTTAAATCGATAATGACAAGACTGTTACTGTGATGCCAAATTTATGGCTCTTCAGTAAGCTATCCAACTTCGGAACTAGTTACTGAATTCTATATCTAACTAAATTCTATTCTAACCCAATGATTGTGTGCATTTATTCCTATGATTTATGTTCACTTTATCACTGTAGAAGCACATTCCCATTTCATAGAATCCCTTTTGTGCTGTTAGTTCATCTGTTTATTTTCCAGAACGAAATCAACTATAATCATTCACAGAATTTTATGGCTAAGACGCTGTACTATTTCATCTTTGTGAACGTTGAGATCTCAAATAAAAACTTGATGGCTTTATAACCAAATCCTTATTATTTATTTATCCGAGAAGAAATGGTTTTCTTTTAGCCGGACTTCTTAAATTCATCACTAAAATATATCCTACGAATTCGTTAAATTATTCTTCCCTTTGGAGAAATTTCGTATAGAGTATTCCAGTTTAACTTAGCAACTCTTTACATAATATCGGAACCAAATTAAAGTTGAAGATATACCTATTGAATTTCATTTCTTCATTTAAAGATATTTTAATCAGGATTTACTGAAAGATTATAAAACATTACATTTCTATACCTTATTTTCTTCATGCTGAAGCAATTTATAGGGCGTGATAATTTCTACAGGCCACAAAAAGCCCATTTTGGTCTTGTACAGAATTTGAAATGTTAAGATCATGAATCAACTAATTTTGCCTATTATTCGTTTGCCTATTCCTCGCAACGTTTTTTTCCTTCTTCCATGACATTCAAACTGGAATCCATTACTTTTACCTTTGTTCTAGATGTCGTTGCACTGGTCTCGAAAGAATCTTTGCAAATTTACCGTAATTCGTAAGATTATGGCTTGCTTAAATAAAGCAGATAAACTTTATATTTGATTCTTTTTTGAAAGAAATAAAAGGAAATATATTATCGTTTCGAAATTGGAAAATTCACTTGACTGTCATCTGTTGCCTAGTTTCCTTTGAATTTTATTCTACTTATAGATTGCTTAAAATACGAGAATTAATTCGAGTGACTGATTATGATTCAGTAATTAATTTCAATATCCTCATGTAATATAAGTGTTTCAAAATAAGTTTTGAAACACTTTTGAAGAACAGAGATGTCTGGGTCCAAGTGGAGAGAAACTTTTGAAGAACTTTGTGAACGCCTAAAGACATTTATCGAAACAGTTTTCTTTAATTTAATCAAAATGATTACAGAAGGCGTTAATTTAACTTGTGTTTTCTTTCTTTCGTTCATACTAAAGCAAATGTTCAAATAAAGATGAATTATTGCAATGTGATTAGCAAAGCTTCTTTTCGACTTCTATCTTCAATATCGAATGATATACAGGGTGGTCAAAAATTATTAGACCTATTTCAAAAATTAATAAAAAACTTATAATGTTACAACAACGGTTTTTTAAAAATGAGAGCGCATTTTAAAAAGTTTTTTTTCAGATAGGTAACGCGTCGTTACGGTGTTCGTAAATTATTGGATATCTCCCATATTTGAGCGCCATTATCTGCGTAACTATTAAAGCTAGAAGAAAAATAAAAGCGTGTATTTGTAGTGAATTTTACGCTCTTTAAGTTGTTAAATTAATTGTAATTCAAAAACTAAATAGTTTTCGAGGTATTCAAGAAAAACTAAATAACGAAACCAGAAAACGTACATCAGTTTCTGCTGATCGGTAGCCATTGCGTATTGAAATCTCTGGCTGTAGCAAATTTATAATGCCGTAATGATACTCCACCTATCTGAAATTTTTTTATTTGCTCTCTCATTCAAAAAACAAGCAGTTGTAACAGTATTAGTTTTTTTTATTAATTTTTGAAATGGGTTAAATAATTTATGACCGCCCTCTATTTATTGACCGTATTACAACAGATGTCAAAAGAAACTGGCAAAAGTTAGCTGGATCAAAGTTCCAAAGTTAAATGAATTAGTTATACGAAATATATTTTTTATCAAGTTTGTCTCTTTTGCAGGATATAAAATTTTTGTAGTCGCAGAAAATAAAAAAATGCCAGTAAGAATTATTCTTGCAACATTTACTGTACACGTAAGCGAATGTACCATTTGAAAGGAAATCTAAATTTTTCAAATAAAATATTTCTTAAGAACTCGCCTACAGATTGAATTATGCATTAACTTCAAACTTTCAAATAGAGATATCCATTCTTGTAGTCAAATTTTATAACTACATCAAAATTTATTTTCGAATATTAAATTTCATCCCTCTAAGTCTATTTGTATTTGTTGAGTCGAATATACGTTTGAGTCTCTAATGTTAAAATACATTATTGACTTTTATTTATATCTAGAGAAATAATATACTTATTCAACTGGATTTTTTTGTTGTAGTAACATGAAGTAGTTACGCATAATCCATCTTGCTTTTAAGTAATTTTTAGAATGTTGTATAGTTTTACAAAATTGTTGCTAATTTTTTTCAGTGGCAATATTGATCAGTTTTCGCAGAAGTGGATGCAGGAGGCCATTAATGCATGCATAATTTTAGCTCATTCCTACAAGAATTTTTTAAAAAATTTAACGATAAATTTTATATGTTTGCTTTAATGCCATGCACTTAAGGAGAATTTCCCAAAATATAAAAGGAAATATTTTTTCCAATTTGGCATTCCAGACGGATATTTTACATAGTAAATATATTGACTTCTATTTTATTGCTGTATGAAAACATACCAAAAGCAATGCAAAAAGTTTTCTGGATATAAAGTTTTATTAAATATCGTTATTCTAGCATTAAAAAGGGCTTCCACGGAATAAAATTCCAAAACATTTGAAAATTAAGTATTTAAAATAAATGAGACACTTTTACAACGCGTTTAAGTTCTGCATTTAAACACTTTTTTAACAATTTCACTCTGGTTTAGTAAGTAAGAGATCTTCGGACTCAAAATACTCATAATTATGATAAAGATAAGGAGATGAGGAATCGAATTTATTGTTATTTGCATAGAAATTACTCAGTTAAATATCAAACACAAACGAAACACCTTTACAATGAATTTAAGTTCTACAATTAATCACTCTTTTAACATATTCATTCCGATGAGAAGAGTAAGAGATCATCAGACTCAAAGTACTCATAATTAAGATAGAGATAAGGAG
>BGPR01000028.1:635230-678284 GCA_013235015.1 Araneus ventricosus | reverse complement strand
TGAGGAATCGAATTTATTGTTATTTGCATAGAAATAACTCAATTAAATATCAAAAACAAATGAAACACTCTTAAAATGCATTTAAGTTCTACAATTAATCACTCTTTTAACATATTCATTCCGACGAAGAGAGTAAGAGATCATCAAACTCAAAATACTCATAATTAAGATAGATATAAGGAGATGAGGAATGGATTTTGTTATTTGTACAACAATAAATCCAATTTGATCTTGCGTATTAATTTCAGTAACTTTGCGTCATACTACGATTTTTAAAATGCCTATCAAAATATATTGCAAATAAGAAAACTATAAAGGTTTATAATAAGAAACTCGGTAATATACCCTGACTTGAGAATAGAAAATGTAGAAGACCACTTCACAAAACCGGCTAGAAATCTTTTTATAGGCATCATCCAAATCTACTCATTTGCTCACAACAATTCTAAATATAGTTTCTTCTGCAAAACTACAAAATAGTCAAACCCCCATAATAAATCTGATTCACAATGTCAATACGGACTCCCTCCTATGGTTATTAAGATTTTGACAAAATCCATGTCACTCATAATAATTGTATTCTATAAGGTTTTTCTCTTGTTTATTTTCCTATATATTTCATATCCAATCTTGGCGTTTCCGATGTGGGTTTTTTTATATTTTGGTTTAAGCAGTAATTGAAACTGAGCAGGAGTGCCTAGCACTGGTACTCATGTACACAAACCAACCTTGATGATAAAGGTTTATAACTTAATATTTTTAAATTCATGAATATTATCAACATATGTGAAAATAATTAATTTGCGCAACTTTTTTCTTCTCCATGAGAAATTCTAAGAATTAAAACGTTGATTTGACAGTATATGAATTGCAAATTTATGAAAAAGCAAAGAAACCTTTAAGAATAACTCTGTTCTTTTCAGAAATTAATATTGACGTGATCGATTATTGATATCTTTGATGTAATTATTATCTCTGATATATTTTCTTTGCTTTCCATAACTTTTATTGAATTAACTTTGTTAAATTCAATCATAAGCAGTTCTTTTAAAGATTAAGAAAATGCTAATTACTAACTTCCGGCATATGAAATATCTACTCAAAATTCTAGATTTCTCTTCCTATATTAAATACTAGCAGTACGCGCACGGCGTTGCCCGTGGAATCAGGACTTTAACAAAATGAGAAAAAAAAAAAAAAAACGCACACAATGACATGAAAAAGTTTTGAAAACAAAATCAAAACAAAAGATACACAATTTTTGATTTTCCTGCTTATTTTTTTTTTTCGCGCTACAGTACAGAGTACGTTAATCCAAAACAATATTACAAAACTGGAACGTGAAAATGATTATTATACAGCAAGCAAAATATAAATCAAATCCGAAAATAATGATCGAAGTAATTCATTCAGGTGAAGGTCATGACGTATCTTGCGCGTCCGCCAATCAAAATTGGCATCAACGTTCCGAAGAAGTGCCGCGCGAGGAACTCGATCGAGAAAAATAACTCTCAACGGACCAGAAAGAAATTAATTTTAAAAAAAACGGGAAAAGATATTTTAACCGTTCTTGTTTTAAATCTGATAGAACCGTTCTAGTTATAAGCTGAAAAAAATTGAAAATAATAGTGTTATTAGAAAGTCGGATGCAACAAATTTAAAAACAAAACTAACATTTAGATGGCAAAACTGAATATTTTTTCAAAAATTCTCAAAATTCAGTAAATTACGATAGAAATTCAAAACTAACTTCATTAGAACGGCAATCGCGTGCTCTTTCCGATGGTCTATCTATTTTTGTCGTACAATTATTCAAAACCATTCTATTGAGAAATTAGTGCGAAAAATTAACCAAAACAACACAAAACATTAAATAAAAAAAATTCTAGATTAAAATTTAAAATTTCGGCTTCGAGGTGCATTCAGTCACTATTACGACTACCTGTGTGCCAAATTTCATGGCTGTAAGTGCGATAGATTCGTCTGGACATCGCAGAAAAACACACACACATACACAACACACACACACACGCACACAAACATTGCTTTTTATAAGTATAGATTTACTACTTTTGCCGTACTACTTTTAGGTATCTTTTCTAAACGGTTATCATAAAGGAATTACTTCGACAAGCCTAGGCATGCGGATTAAACTGAATGACCCGGCCACCACGACAATTAATCGGGCGCTATGGCCCTCGCATAATAGCCCTTATTACGAGCGGCTCATGCTCTAACGGTTAAAAAATTGTTCAAATTATGAAGATTTAAGGTTATGATGAAATGACAATAAAGTTGTCTAATCATTTTTTAAAATTTTTAACTTTAGAAATTAAATGATTCTTGTTCTGAATTTGAAGTAAACGTTTATACATTGTTCAGCGTGCTCAGAAATGAAAATTGTGATATTTAGAAAGCATTTTAGGTAGACCTATTGTAATGGTCCTCATGACACGACTTCGGGAAAATTGCTGTCCAATTTCTCCGATCATCGTCCTTAGAACCGAAAACCATCTCTCGTTTAGAAGTTAAATGTATGTTTAACGCTTTGCCCTTGTTATATTGTGAGCACGATAACTAGAGTAGTTTTTACTGTATTTGAACCGGCGAGTGTTATGTTGTAGGCGAGGGTGAAAGCCTCGATCGTGTTCGTAGATGGTCTCGTCAGCTCAAAGGGGATGGAAAAGGGGGTATTGAGGGCCCCATAATTCCCTTATCATTGAAGATAGAAATATAATTTAAATTAAACAATCATATCGAGGAACTTTAGTATTAAAATATTTTCTATAGCTGCAAGCCCTTAGAAGTTTGGAGTTAAAAGTAATTTTCAATCCCTAACGACTTTTCAACCGAAGCACGTGGCGCCTCGTTGGAAAACTGTCGTCTGTTGCATTCTCTTCCACTCTCTCTCATCCTCATAGTTCCAAGGAAAATGAAATTAGAAGTGGAAATGGCCGAGGAGGCCTTTCCTTATATCTCCGGGAAAACGGAATCTATTTTCACCTTCCGGCTTGCCAAAAGGAATTTTTTTATCTATCAATAAATTTTCCTTAAAACATACATAAAAATGTTCTGTATTTAGTCTAACGTCATTTTATTAACACATCCTGGTTAAAATAAGATGATGTCATACTGAAAATAATCGGTCTCTTGTGCTGATATTATTCAAAAATATAGTTTAATAACCTTCAGCTTATTTTTAAACCGAAAATAATATATATATATAGTTATATATTTTATAAACCATTAAAACTGAAATAACATTTTCATCATATACACCTTTAAAACCTTCATTTAAAATTAAATATAAAACAATATAACCTAATAATACTCTTACAATGAAAAACAGAAAGATAATAAGATTAAAAACTATTACTATGAAAAAGACAACTCAAATATGGAATTCCAACAATTAAATGCCAATCGACCTTAGGAATCGATTATGTCACATTATTTCGAAATTTATAGGCGCCAACCTTCTGTGAGGGCCAATTATATATATATATATTGGTAATCTGATAGACTTCGTTATAAAATTGCATTGAAACAATTAATTATTCATTTTATTTTAATACTTTCCCTTATACAAACATCTGAAATAACAAATAATATTTTTCAATATTAGAGCTTTAAACTAACTGAGGTTCAAAATTATAGACAATACGTAAAATGCATTTTAAACATAAAAAAAAACCCCTAAAATGTTTCAGAAATTTTCAGTAGGGTAAATCTTAGTCACACATCAAAGAGGTAATCGATAGCATAAAGTCCGTCACAACATTTATGATGGCTTTTAAGTCCCACTTAAACGATAATTCGACTGCCGATCTCTACTGGTAGGCATAGAGCTTAGCTAACTGAATATGGAGACGCGCTCTCTTCTCGTGAAAAAGCAAATTATCCCCCGATATAAAAATTGTAATCTAGCAAAATCGGTACCCGGTCTAATTTTTCTATGCTGCATTTATTTATAGTATTAAAAATGGTAGGTTTAAAGTTAGTGCACATTTCGATATGTAGAAAATCCCTTAAGAAACATTTACTCATGCACACTTTTATTGGACTTCATTCCTTTCAAATGGTACCCTTTGTTTAAATGTACGATGAACGATGCTAGAAAAATGCTTAGTGGTTCATTTCTTTACCACAAATGCACAGTTTTATACTTTTTAAAAAGATAAAATTATGCTAAATTTAATTTGCTTGACATAAATTACACACTAAAGGTAGGTTTAACAGATTATGCGCAAGTTAAAATAAAAAAAAAAAATTAAACCTTCGAACAATTAAAATGTTTCCAATTCTCTAAGACTGCCATGTCACGTAAATTACCTCTAGTATATGCATCATTTATAAGTTTGTTGTCTACAACCATATCACAGATTAACGCGTGGTTTGTTTCTGGTTATGGCAGAAAAAGATTGTATGTAGTGTCTATAGCGTCTTATGACTATCGATACAATCAAAGTTGATCCTGAATCGATTAATATTAAGCTTGCGAAGCGCGCTCTCCCGTTTGGAGGAAGCAAACCCCACTTTTTAACTTGATCCACTTGACTGAAACATCAGAAGTGTAACAAGCGAATTTCCAATGAATCTATTTGGATGATGCAACCCCCATCTCCATAAGATTGTTTTTATTCTTATTTTATTTTTTCCTTCTTATTTTATGTCTTATCTTTTAATTAATGCCATTGGATAACTAGGAGTCTAATGATTAACTGGCTGAGAGCTTAATTACTTGTCCCCTATATTTTCTAATTAGGTGCATTATATTAGTGTTCTGTCACTAACCTTTTATTACAGTTAGAATGGAAGATGAAAGACCCCCGAGGCGAGGCGCTCCCCCACCCCCCCCCCCCCATTGGCAAATATTGTAATAGCTAATAATAAACCGGAACAACTTACAGCGATTCTCAACATGTGGGGCGCGCCCCCTAGGGGGACGAGATAACACTAAATGGGGGTCGCGAGCACATCGAAGAACAAATATTATTAAAAAAATTTATTAATTTACTGAAAGGAAAGTAAAACAAAATACGTTCTGACAAAATAAAAAACAAAATACACATTTACACTAATATTATATACTTATAAATAGGATTGAATCAGTACTGCACAATGTATTTAATAATTAACTTATCAATACTAAATAAAAAATACATTGATAGTAATTATACTTGCATTGTTATTATTGTATAAATTTTTATTGCATGAGAGGGGGGGGGGCGCGCGATGAGAATTATGGTTGAAAATTGGGTCGCAAACACTGAAAGGTTGAGAAACACTGACTTAATAGGCAAATATTTATAGCGGAATATAAAAACATATTACGATAATAAAATAAATAATAAAAAACAATAATTATTACCTAATCTTTATTGCTTTTTTCAAACTTGTTCTAGTCAAATTATGATCCTCGTAACAAAAACCACTAACATCTGTTTTAAGGTTTTATGAGGCGACTACTCATCAAATTGATGAAGAACGCATATCTTATATTTGCGGAGTTGGATTCAGTTAAACAAGACCGGATATCTGACACCGGAAGAGATTCTTTGTTGTGATGAGGCGTCGATATATAAAATAAAAAGATATTATTTTTTATCCCTTGAGACAATGGTTAGAAATATTACAAACTCTCAAGTCATGAAAATTCTTATGATGCAAAAGAAGTTATCTTTCTCCATTAGATATACAGCAAAACTTCGATTAACCCTCACTCGTTTAACAATCCGTTTCTGTTATCTGTCATCGTCTAAAAAATTAATCCGCCATTTCTGTACATTACGACTCCTATATTGATCGTTTTGTAAAATTAAATACAATATGTTTGTATTATTCACTTCTGAAGGATTTTATTTTCATTTTCGTCCCTAGACAGAGGTGAAACCGCGTTACTGTACATATGCATTAAGATATTTCTGGTATCCATCTATTTGGTTATCCGTCACAGTCCTGGTCCGAACTATGACGGTTAATCGAAGTTTTAATGTACGGTGAAACCTCTCGACCCTCCATTCCAAGCAAAATCGACCGCTCAGAGGGGTTGGTCGCTCTAAAGGGTTTTCATATTTAAAGGACAAATAGGTATTAAAACAAGCCTTATTTTATCATTTCTAACACGGTGAATTCGAAGTCTTAAGTTCTAAAGAAAAATTACTTTATTCAAAGGTATAGTTCTTTAAAAAAAATACAATCTGTACTTGCTTAGATTTTTTCAGTTTTATCTGATATCTTGATTTTTTCTATTTTGTTTCTGAATTAGAAAAATAAATCCAAAATCGATTTTTCGGAAGTCTTTGAAAAATGGGCAATAATATCATCTATTTTTCCACAGTCAGTTGAGCTGAAAGTTTCATTTGCTGATGGCTCAACCCGTATCCGCAGTTTCTTCGTTAGAATCCGAATCGGCACCTGAAAGGCACAAAAGTTTAATTTTGGAAAAGTAAATGTAGTTAATCAAATCCCTCACATATTTTTTTTTTATTTAAGTGAAAAAGTCTGAAAAAAGATTTAAAATTATATGCTTTCTTTCTATTTAGAATCTTTCTGCAAAAGGCGTTCTTCCCAAGGTCATCACAACCCCTATCGCTCAGAGAGGTTGGACAGGTCCTTCTTAGGGTTTATTTTTATGTAGGGCTTCCATACGTCCTGTATATACGGGACTGGCACCGTATTTCACTACTCAGTCCCGTATTACTATTTGTTCCGTTTCTGTTCCTATTTTTCCTAAATTCAACTAAGTTCCTGAATGGGAAGAAATAGAACGTACTTTTGTATATTACAAATAAGAAACATCGATATTGAGATTCTATTCAACCAGTTTGTACAGTGGTACCTCGAGATACGAGTGCCCTAACATACGAGTTATTTGAGATACGAGCGCTGTCGAGCAGCGAAGTTTTGTTTTGAAATACGAGCGACATTTGAGATACGAGGATCGGCCAGCTGCGAAGCTGCACACGGCTCACCCAGTTTACTGTGCCTGCGCCTCGTGCATTATCCCACGTATTCCCCCAGTGTGCCTGTTTACCTCGCTGTCGAAGCATCTTTGCTAAGTTTTTCTAGGGCTTTGCGCTTTTTGTGCATTTACATACTACTTTATCACATTTCTTTCTATAACCATGGGTCCGAAGAAAGTGAGTGGAAAGGTCAGTGCTCAGAAGAAGTTGATGTCTATTGAATTAAAGCGTGAAATCATAGAAAAAAATGAGCAAGGTGTGCGAGTAGCTGACTTGGCGAGGCAGTACGGGCGTAGTACTTCAACGATATGCACTGTGCTTAAACAGAAGGAGTCGATAAAGGGTATAACGCCAGCTAAGGGCGTTACAATAATTTCTCAGCTCCAGAGCTCTCTCCATAAAAAGATGGAGAAGCTACTGATGGTTTGGGTGACGGAGAAGCAGCTTAAAGGCGATACCTTAACACAGGGCATCATATGCGAGAAGGCACGAGCGATTTACGGTGATTTGCTGAATCAGACCCAGCGCACTTCCACGGACGAGGCATCGGAAGACTCGTTTAAAGCCAGTCGAGGCTGGTTTGACAAATTTAGAAAAAGGACCGGCATTCACTCCGTTGTCAGGCATGGTGAGGCAGCAAGTTCGGATGTGAAGGCAGCTGAGGATTATCTCAAAACTTTTTCCGAACTGATAGAAGCCAATGGATACATCCCCCAGCAAGTCTTCAACTGTGACGAAACAGGGCATACATTTATGTGACCAAAATACAAATACATATGTATGTACACTTTATAAAACCAGTTTTGTTTTGCTTTACATTCTCTTTTATTATGTTTTTATACAATATTTGTCATTTATAAATACATTTTTCTTATTCAAAAACACGTAACAAAAACTTCAAAATTAGGGGTAGCATTTTTGGGGCTGGAACGGATTAACATAATTTCAATTAATTTCAATGGTGAAAATTGCTTTGATACGAGCAAATTGACATACGAGCAAGGTTGCGGAACGAATTAAACTCGTATCTCGAGGTATCACTATATCTAAAAGATTATTTAGAGAAAAATAATGCCAATCGAAACTGCGAAGCAACTATGAAATTGAGTATAGATGACAAATGACTGATGTTTTTCTCAGTTACAAATTACATTGATCAGCAGTCATATCTAATAAAGCTATGCGAATATGTATTTGCCGTTCCAGCCCACAATGCAAATGTGGAGAGAATATTTTCCTTAATTTCAACTCAATAACAAGTTGATACTGGAGACAAATGAAGAAATTTTGATTTGTCATTATAATTTTAAAATATCTTGCGCCCAATTTTATAATTATGTGAAAGAAGAAAATGATATAATTAAGAAAATAAAATCAACTTTAAAATATGACTGGGCTAAAAAGGATTCGCCTTGCGTCATTTTATTTTTCAACGTGTTCAATTTATTAGATTACTTAAACTTTATTGATTTTTAACAGAGTAAAATAAACCATTACCTGCCAATTTTTTCACATTTTATTTATTTAGCACTTAAACGTCCCTTTTCAATGCTTGGTACTTATGGCAACCCTAACATTATGTGTATGGGCAAACATTATGTCTATGAAGCAAAAGAGCAGTGACCCGTTATGCAAGGGTGATCGTTTCGAGAGGTTTCACTATAATTGGTAATTTTATACTTTTATTAAAAAATTACGAAACAACGTTTGTTATTTAAGTTCATATTAATAAATCCACTCCACTTCGTAGAAGCGTAATTTTAGAATCCTGAAGTACGGAGAAGTTATATAAAGCAAACTAAATCTCAGGAAAGAAGAGAATGATTGCTGAAAATATTTAATTTGAACAGTTGAGAATAATCTTCGAGTGCGTGGGTGGAATCTGGTATTCCAATAATCGAATGTTCTGTTTTCCCAGGAAATACACGGCCCGAAGAAAATATCGAAATAAAGTTCTAACCAGCTATGGCATGTTCCATATCTATCTCTGAAGAATTTTTTGGAGTTCCAATTTATTAGGGTGAGAGCGATGCGAACACCTTTCGTTCCTTGTTGGAATGAGACGAAGTAGATTGAATTCAATAATAAAGAAAATAGATTTCTTTATTGGATAATTAGATAAAATTGCAACAGATGCAGCTTAGCAGAGAACAAGTTAAAAATTCTTTGTGGAATATTTGGTATTGAAAGACTCGACATGAATACTGCTACGTTTTGCAGTTTAACCCTTTAGGCCCTAATGGACGTCCCGGAGATTAGACTTCATTCCCTATTGATAAATAAATCTAATTTTTACATAGGTTTTTATGTTTTCAGTGTTCTTAAGGAATAAAATTATGATCAAAGAAACATCTCAGATTGCTAATGGCGGACTTACGTTTTTGCTGCCTTCGTAGCAAAATTATTGTTACGAAGCTGTAAAGTTGTTTCCCTGGTATGATAATCTTATGGCAGGAAAGAGAGTTTTACAGATGTTTTACTGGAATAGTCGACTATTATAATCTCCTGTGAAAATATGTCGCAGTCTTATAATACAAGTGGGACACAAGAGATTTCCAGGAAACGGGAAAAGAGAAAAACTTTAAACTCATACTATATACTTCTTTTAGTATGTCAACATAAAATTAAACTACTCTTCATGCTTAAATTTTAGTCATGCAGAAGTATATAATGCAATAATGGGACGAAAGGGTTGAAGCAAGATGCAATATAATAATAACTTCCGAAAATATAGTTTAACCCTTTCTAAGGTCGTGGGAAGTATACTTACGTCCAAATTCATCATTTTTAAGGTCCATGGTGAATTATTTCATCTCCGCAGATTCGAACTGCTATCTCTTAATAACTTAAGAGATTACAAAAAATATTAATAAATATTTTCCTCACGCAACGTGGTTTTAATAATCAATTACTAACTATCAGTTAATTATTATTATTTTGAGATGGTAATGTGCCAACACCTAACGCAGAATAGAAGGTTGGCGTAAGTCCTCGCCAAATTTTTTGTTGAAACCAAAACCTAGATGTTTCAAATCCTTATTTTAGAACATAAGAAGTACCTTAATTTGTTAATTAATTATTAATTAATCAAAAATCAGATTGATGTTATCTGATTAGGTAAATGAATTTCTTTTCTTAAATCAATCTCAATCCCAAAAATATTTTAGCATAGCATTCGAAAAAAAAGGTCCTTTGGAGGGTTAAAGCAAGGTCACTTTAACTACAAATTCCGAATTTAATAGGTTTTTTAAAAGGGTTTATAGTGTTTTTAAGGTCGACGGAAAAATATATAAGGTTTCAGGACAAATCCAAGCCTCAAGGAACCTCACATAATAGAGAATTATGAAAAAATTTACAGTAAATGCATCACCTCATTTAAGAGAACAAAATATTTACCCTTTAAGTTAAATAAAAGTGTGAAATAAGCTGAATAAAGCCGATTCCTTGATTGTATGGACTGGTATCATAAATCTGGATTGAAGTCAAAACATATTCGAATCAGAAGATACTTTCAAAAAATTTACGCCACGCCAAATGAAACCATCTGATCTTCAAGAGGCTGAATCAATATGTTTACGTTGGGGCTTGTCTCTCCAATATGTGCAAACTTCCAATTTTGTCTAAATTTTTCCCCATATCGTTTAAAAGAAAATTAAATTTATTTGACTTTCTAACGCAAATAGTGGAAGAAATCTCCCTAATATCACGTGCTTCATTTCTTTTCAAATTTAGTCTTTTTGTCCTTTTAGTAAATCGTATTTGAAACTTTTATGGTGGGATCAGAGAACGGAAGATAGAGTAACTTTTTGCCTTCCCCGTGTTTGAATATACTGATTAATTTGAAATTTTGTTCAAGATAGTCAAGGTTCGTTATTCTCCTACAGTTCAACCTGGCAGTTCTATCACAAAGGCTCTCACTAGCCTGCTTTAGGGCCGTAGCACACTAGCTTATATTTCGTCACCAAGGGAGAGCGAAACCGCTTCTAGGGCGTTTGAACCGGTTTTATTAGCCCTCAAAGCGAAGATGGGAGCTTTCGAACAGAACAAAAAACATCCATGCAAGTTCATGGGCGTGAATAACTGAACCAATCAGGTTCGACTCGCCAGTGACGTCACTGAAAATTTAGGCGCGATTTTCGGGCAACACATAAGCCATTTCATACCGTGTTCACGCCATCACCATGGATGCTAGAAAATATATTTGGTACAATGAAATAAGGTAGATGCTCCAGTTTTTGCCGCATTAAGAGAAAATTAGAATTTGAATTTTCACAGTGGATGACTAGCTCAAGTTTTTTAAGTCGTACTGACACTATTCTTTAGTAACTTTTATTGCCTGTTAATTAATAAAATTCTTTCTCTGGAAAAATATTATATCTCGAGTTATGAATTTTTAAATAATATATCTTAATTTGTACAAGTTTTGGCCACATAATTATATAACAGGCATTTTACTTAATATTAAGCAAAAATAAAGCATTTTCATTCAGTATGCATTTTATTACATTTTCCTTCTTTATAGCAAGTTTTTCATTGCATATGAAATAACTAAATAACAAATTGCTTACTTTTTAATCAATTTGGTGTCAAAGTTTTACATTATTTGTTTGATATTTTTTCTTGTTTATATTTTATAAACATTCAGTAAATTTCTAGTTCTAGTATAGCTATATTAAGCAAAAATTAAATTAAATAGTATGATTTTTGGAACAAATTAATGCACCTATTAGTTTGTATCTCTGGTTATTATACATAAATTAAGTCTTAAACGATATAAAATTTATTAAAAAAGAGGCTAGTACTGTCCCATAAAAGCATTTCCATAGATAACCAATCTTTTGTAAATGTTCAAGATATTATGATGAGTCTTCCAGAAGCTACATTTTCACAAAACAAAAAAAAACAGTTTCAGTGACACAGAAATCTTTTGGTGTGTAATTTGCGAAGTTTAATATTCATTAATCTTGCATTATAAGTATGCATTGAAGCATGAATAAACAAATACGATGCATTCTATGTTTTATGCTATTCAAAAATGTACTACATTTATACATTTTTTTTTCAATTTATTTTATTTACCCAACAATGGTCCACTTCGTCACTTGTTACTTAAAAATAAATATTAAAAAAAGCATAGATAATTAATAAATTTAGAGTGTAACATAAATCTTAATATGTAGAGAATATGTATGCATTTTTTTTCAAGCCAAAAAAAAAAAAACAGTTCTTTGAAAATAAACATTCAAAATTTACAAAAGTGGTCCATTGTACCCTGGTCTCCCCTATACATAATGTATACTACACTTTCATACAATTCATTGCTTTTAAAGGGCTGAATTGCTCTAAGGGCCTCTTAAACCCTAAAGATAATTAATTTTAGAATTAATAGTTATTTCTGACAGTGTGACGATGAAAGATTACAACACTTGCGAGTACTTGATACATGTTCATGCATTTAATTTTCTTGCAAGTCGCATGTTAAGGAAAAATGACCTAATCATATTGTAAATTACTAAAAAAGAGTTTGTTTAAGGTGTAGGAATGCATCTTATTGGTTAATATAAAATCTGTGGCAAATAATTGCATTTGATAATTACAGAGAGAATTAATGATAGCATAGATGATGAAATTATGGCAATAGCAAATTTAATAATAACTTCATATTAATTGTAAAATCTATTAAAATATGTATGTTTTCGTTTAAATTTTTTCTATCAACTATAGCTTTTTATACAGAGATGTGCAATTCTTTGGGTCTGTTTCTTTGTGAAAATATAAACGACAAAAAAAACTATTTGCATCGCCTAAAAGGCAATTACACATTGCAACTGTCATCCCTTTTTTGGGAGCTGTCAGATCGTAAAGAAGGGGAGTCCAACCCCCTTCGGTCAAGGACACATTGAAGGAGAAACCGCCCATCGAATACTTGCTCTCCCTTGGTGACGAAGTATAAGCAAGTGTGCTATCGCCTTTAGAGTTTTCCCCAGGTTTTTGACGGCCTTTCTGTTTAGCCGGAGATATCAGATTTCTTTGATATGCTGGCGACATCGAACAGACAAAAGAAGACATTTTGGTGTATACCGTGTTTCAATAATGTTATCGAAGAGAGCGTGTTTCACCCTTTTAGCAGAATTGACTGTAAAAATTTCGTAGAGGTGGCACAGTTACGAGATCAGGCTTTTCTTAAAAATTATTTATTATTAATCCAAATCATAATACTCTTCACTGGAGTAATCAAAACAATAAAATAAGTTTAAAAAAATACTTCTCTAATACGAAAACATTGACAGAACTCATAACCCGATATCGTGCTCGTATATCATTTTCCTGTTCTCATCTCCAACAGAAAAAATCATGTCCACAAGCCGTCGCTGCAGTTGCGTATCAAAACCCCGCTTATTTGCATTCAAAGTATTGCCAACCGCAGATGACTAAACGCGCACCGATCGGGTTCGAATCATTTGAGATCATGGTATGGAATTGAAAAAATACCTAGGGACACTACTAACCTCGTATCCGAAAATAAATTTATTGCTAAATTTTTACAAAATTTCTAACAAATAATACCATTAAACCCTTTTTGGTAACAAGTAATATTTATGTCTTTTATGATCTCCAATTTATTAAAAAAATTTTTATTAAAAGAATATAATTTTTTAGATTGTATATCGACAGTGAACTGTGACTGACGCAGTCTGAATGAAGTGTATACTGTCAGTCACCGTTGAGTGATATGGTACTTAATGCTTTAAACGTGTGACCGATGCAAGATAAATACGATTCAAAATAAATTCAGAAATAACTTTCCTGGTTAACACAGTTAATTATTCCAAAATATTTTCTCTTATCTAATCTAAAATGGAAGTTAATCTGCCTAAACGGCTAATACAGCATTTCTCCCAGCGTCCCTCTCTCTCAGCAGTTCTCTCCTGTTCGCTTCTCGCCTCTGTCTCCGTTGCTATGGAAAGGGTGTCAACCTATGTAGTCCACCTCACGATCCCACAATTGGCGAGTCATCTCTCATTTGGAACAGATTTGGCGCGATCTTCATTAGAATCTTCCTAAGCTAACTTTTTTTTTTTTAACATTTCTCACTCCTGATCGAGATGAAATAGACCTTCGCCTTTCTGAAACTGATAATAATTTGAAGCATTTATTCGCAATCGCCTGAAGAGAAATGAAATATTTATTATCGTATATGGTTTTTTTAAAAGTAACTACTTACTTCCTGAAATATCGAACTTCATATTATTCTCAAAATTTTGTTTGGGATTGCGAAATCTTCAATTAGAATTTTAAAGGTAGGACTGAGGGATAAATTATCCGTTTTATTCCACAATATTTGAGTATTTTCATTCTTTTTTTATAGCTTCGTTTGAAATTACTTCAGAAAATAAATTTCTAAATTTTCTTACGTTTCATTGGATAACTGCGTATCCACAGTTTATAAATTAGAAAGTATAGTGGGCTTCAATAATTCAGAGTAACTTTAAAAATCAATAACTCTCAAACGCATGGAGATAGATTGGCGGGCCTTACACATGACGGATGGAAATAAAACTGAATTTCGTTTGTCTTAAAACTAGAATTTATTGGTAGCACAGTTAAAACGTTATACCACAAGATGGGTCTGAAGTTGGTGGAGAAGATGCGTTACATAGGATAAGAAATATTTCGTAGTAGCAGCTTACAAATGTCCAATGTAGCATCCTCCATTCGAGAGCTTAGCTTTCAGACGGGGCACCACATTTTTTTGCAGCATTAAGCAACATTTATGTTGCTAATGTTCTTCTGCAATCAAAAATGGGCTTAGTGTTAAAAAAGCAGTATTCAGCTATTTTCTGCGGTTTACGTGGTTTCAACAGCATCCAACAAATCTCTGAAAGTAATTTCAGTCTTACTAACTTTGAACTGTCCCATATAAGTTTATGTTTTAAATCATCTATTATCTAAAATATTAAATATGGGCAAGTTGTCAAACGAGCGAAATCTGCGTTTGTCTTGAAGTTGTGGCGTTTAAATAATAAAACCTTAACTGATGTCACCTCTCTTTCGGTTTCCGAGATACACAAACAACTTTCTTTCTTTTCAAAGTGAAGGCAAAGGAGCATTTGCATACATTGTGATAATATTTTCAAATATAATGAATTCAATGTCTTTCTTTCTTGCCCAAAATAGAATTCAGACTTTAATTTTGAATATGTATATAAGTTTACCTCGAGTGGTGTGTAGATAGATATTCCTGCATATAAATGAAGTTGAAACATCTAGAAAAACAACGAAAATTTTCCATCTAAGATCGGATGAATTAACAACTTATTTTGTACTAGAAAAATAAATTTGTTTGTAACAGCAATTTAATTTTAAATCAAAGTCAACTGGCAGCATACTATCTAAACTTCAACAGGAATTCAATTTGTGGGGTGATAGTTGGGTTTACTTCTTAGATTAGTCGGATACACCAGATCTTGTGTCTTTTGTGTATTTTAACCAAGTTTAGAACTATTAGACATTATGAATGCGAGACGTTCAACTTTCAACAGTCTCACAAACACTGCGATTGACTTATTGAATAAAGGCTCGGTCATTGTATCATTGGATAGAGCTCCCTACAAGGACCAAAAAACAAACAATGAAATAATATTATTCGGTGATCTGACACATGAACTAAAAAGTGCATAAAGCTGTATCTTAATCCTTAAATGTATATTGTTGCGAGAAATCTGTGAAATTGTTTTATTTTTTATCCCATCAAATGAATGCGTATACGACCAACTACACATTTCCAAATGAACATATTAGAAATGATCGAAACAAAAATATTTGGCGTTTAATAATTGACGCGTATTTAAAGAAATTTTTATGAAAAACAATTTCTGTCGAAGTAGGAAATGAGATGAGTAGGGATGACTCTGCAAGGGAACCACTCGGACACAATGCAATAAATACAGGGTGGTTTTATGCCATAGAAACTGTTTCGCGACATACCAAGGTCACAACTTTCCGCCGTAGTCTTAAACAAGTTATATTCTCAAATGGCGAATTTTTCTTTGTTTCTCCAAAATAAATTCTTTAAAATTAAACTAAAAATGTTCATTATTTTTCCTATAATCATTAGAAAAAAAATTTAAAATGTTCTGTCTAAGTCGGTTTACCCACTGCAAGGAGTTACTCGGGCACTACGTAGCAGATGCAAAGTGGCTCTCTGCGATACAGAAGGTAGAAAGGGTTTCGCGACATTCCACGACCGCAATGAAGGTGGATCGTTGCTATAAACACAAGATATTGACAAATTGCAGCATAAGGTTTTTTTCTTTCAAAATAGATACAGGGTCCTCTCAACTTACGACCGAGTTCCGTTCCGACTGACAAGCAAAATGGTTGTAAAAATTGAGCATAAAGCACAAAAATTCTATCTGTGTACGTATAATTATTACATATAATGCGAAAAATACATAATATGTACTCTATTGTAAGTATTGTAAACAAAAATACAGCCTGAAATTTATTTATTTTTTCATAAGTCGAAGAGTAGGTGTCCTTTAAAATAGAACTACCATTCTTCTCATTATTTCTCCGTAATCTACTGCATCAAAACTAGTAGAAAATATCATCATGCATTAAAGATTATTTTCATCAGATGTCAGACTCGGGGAGATCAAAAGTCCTTTCAAGAACGACAAAAGACAGGCAGAATCGAATAGAATAAGCTCATATCATAGAATGGGAATATGTTGACTTTCAATTCGTATGATACTAAGCCTCCTGATATAGCAGTAGCGTCCCTATGGTCGGTGAACCGGACGCTAGTGGGGAGCCGCAATGAGCAACCTTATGATGGGACATTAGAGTCATTAACGGAAATGACCTCTAAGAAGAAATGAAAATGTTCTATAACATTTTCTGTAAAAGCATATGTGGAAACATTAAGGGATATGATCTCTAAGAAGAAATAAAAATATTCTATAACACTTTCCGCAAAAGCATATGTGATTGATCTATATTAGAGTGTCTTAAAAGGGATGACGAAACAGGAAATCCATTTCTCAATATAACTTTCAGAACCGTAACCATTGAATCCGAGCTTACTTTTTCAAAGCTTAAAATAATAAAAAAACTATTTAAGATCCACAATGCAACGGCTTAAATTTGTGAGATAAGTGATAAATTTGATGAAATTAACCTTACCACCAAATTCATGGATTTTAAAGTGCGATTTTTAAGGTTGTCATTAAGTTCTCGCCGAATTTTTAGATGAAACAAAAATCTAAATGTTCCATTTTCTTATCTCAAACCATAAGGAAGTATCTAACTAATGATTAATGAATAAAATTAATTAACAAAGAAATTAATGTCATCCAATAAGCTAAACGAACTTCTTTTCTTAAATTAATCTCAATCCCAAGATTCTTTTATTAAATGGCCCCTTAAAGGGTTAAAGTAAGAAAATAAAGTTACATTAATTTTGTTTTATTTTATATTAATATTCATGTGTTATAATTAAATATTAATATTAAGGTAAGATTTAATATTGTATATGTTCAGTTCTTGTTCTAAATATTAAAGATTTTTCCATTTATTCACTTTTTTATTTACTGGAAGCCCCACTCCATATTAGTGCCCTGAACCTGAAAATCCAAAAGGATGGACTAGGTTCTGTCTCGGCAGAACCTCATTATTTTTTTCCTGAAGAATTCCAATGAAATTAAGTAACATCTTTACCTAATTTTGTTGGAACTTTTCCATCTTAATATCTAATGTAAATCATATGTCATTTTAACAGGGGGCATTAGAGAGATATTAGTGTCGGACACTTTGCAAGCACCGGTGTACACGATTCGATTTATGTTTATATTTCATCATGATATTCCGGGGTGGCGCCAGTAGGGGTTGGGCAGGTCTCCTCTGTCGGGGATGCTGAGTCCGACCCCTTCGGGGTAAATTTTTGTACCCATTCATGTAACGGAAAAATAAAGATCTGGCGCATCATTACGCCCTTCCCCTTGTACAGCAGGTCGTCCCCACTGTCTGACAGACTGTACCTCTCCGTTGGGTGGACTCTAACGCCACTCCTGATCATACTTGTAATTATAATGCAGTAATTAGCAATATTGCATGAATAAAAATTTTCTTTGACCCGAAGAGATTTTCTTTTAACTGAACTACCTAACCAAGTGTCTTCTTCTATCTAAAGTAGGAAGAGTTTGATGCGGTAAAATCTTCACAACTTGAAATTATTTCGTGGCGTGAAACTTTCTACCTCTCAATCTGAAATTTGCTGGAAATTTTATGATGAACTCTTTGATTAATATAAGATAGATAATTTACTGATCCAATTTTCAAATAAAATATCGATGCTTTTAGCTATTTTAAGTTGCGATGGTGGGTGTTTAGTCAACCAACGGTCTCCCTCCACAGAAAGTTCAACCCCTCGGCGTAAGACCGTGTGATTGGTCCCAAAGAGTATGTGAGATTTTGTTGTAACGCTGAGTTTTACGGTCGTCTCTAGAGAGAGCGTCCGTTATGAGATTGACAGTTCGCTAGATTTGAGTCATGTTTGCTATCGACGCAACAGTGGGTAACCGCACTCATCAGCAATATTTAACCCAAGATATAGGGATAATTTTATTTTTCAATATCACATTTTAGCTTTGGTTCAACATTTGTAAGTATGGTTGTTTCAGTTTTTAGCTTGTCCCAAATTTCCTTTTTTACACCCTTTTATTTAACTTGACTTATGTCATGTTTGTAACGACATAATTTTGCAATCGATTGTCCTCTCACCCTGATGTGTTTGGTTGTGAAGTTCTTGTGTGTTCTAGATGACAATACAATATTTTAATATTTACAGAACTTAATTATCAGTTAATCGCTTAATTTAATTAAATTTTTATTCAATCCACCAGATAGAAAATTTGAGAAAAAGTTGAATTCAAGATTCCTTAATATTTATAAAAATGATTTAAAATTTAAGACAATAAAATGGAAAATAATTATAGTAAAAAAATCCTTTTAGAGCAATTATAAAAGAATATTTTAAAAAAATGTTTTTATTAAACTTATTTATAACAATATCACAATGTCTGGAAAATGGTACTGAAATTAGTTACGAATTCTTTAATGATCTTTTTTCTGTTTATTGTATACAGTGTTTCCTTCAAAGTTCACAACACTCATTAATTAAACATGTGTTTTTTCCGCAGAAAAAGAAGATACAGGCTTTGCTATAATAGGCCGCCATTTTTTTTGTCTTGATCGAATCAGCTCGGCAATTGTTTAGTCCTACTTTTTAGAGCAATTTGTTTTTGCTTTTTCAAGAGGATTGAAAAGAATTTTGGAATGAATAGGAATGACTGCAGCTGAAAATCCCATAAACCCCTTTAATCAGTCAATCAATCATTAATTAAGCAAAAATTTCAAAAAAATGAATATGGATTTTTTACTACAGATTTCCAGACATAATATTTTTTGTCAGGAAGGATTTCTTGTTTCAATTTTTTGTACTTACTTCTTGTTTCAATACAAAATATCAATCTTTTCATCTGTATTCATGCAAATTTTCGATTTCACATGCCCTTTCATTCCAACTTTGAGAACACGTTGCATTGCTCTTTCAATCACAATTATACTATTAGTAGCTAAAATTAATTTCTTAATTTCAATCAAAGTCAGTGAATTTATTAAGTCCACACTATGTGTTAACTAATAAATATGCGAAATTGTGTTAAATTTAACTTCATCCAATTAAATCTCTTACAGTTGAAAAAATAACAAACTAATATTTTTAATCTTCTTTCCTTTAATACAGTTAAAAATGTCTTTGAATTGATGAGATCTGTAATTTTGTTAGCATTAAAAAATAACTATTTCTACAAAGTGTTTTAAATTCATTCGAAATAAAATTATTATGTAGTTCATGAAATGGTGTTATTTTTATATGAAAAATGCTGCAAACTAAAGATGAAATCAGCTGGAGTGTTCTCCCCTCTACATTCTTATATACTAACATAATTATGCTGTCTTTACTGCTTCTTAGCAAACTGAAGAAATCCTAGTATTCATCTTGGAGATCTTCCTGTCGTCCGATTGGAACCAAAATTTGACATAGTTTCACAAATTAGGCAAAAAGGCCACATACCAAATTTCATTTATCTAAGTCATTGCGCTTTTGAGTTATCGTGCTCCCATACACGCAGTGGCGGTTTTTCGCACAGGCGCTCGTCTCGTCCTTCGAGACTCTTACATCGCAATACTAATACAACGGCGAATGTACGGAGCCTCATATTGCCAAAAACAGCCACTGCTTACACGCGAGTATACAGATAGTCACCCCGTTGACGGATTGTGTCTAAAATTTGATACAGGTCCACAATGCTGTTGATTAAACCATAAGCAAAATTTGAGTTTTGGAGTTATCGCGTTCACATGCCCTCGAATACAGACAATCAACTTTATAATGGATTTGGTACAGATCTATACAGACTGAGAGGCAGTCAAACTGAGACTGAGATCCAGTCTTTGGCAGATTGGATCCAAATTTTGAAATAGGTCTACGAGTCTGAAGATAAGACCAAATTCCTTTCTGAGTCATCATGTACGCGGATGGGAAGACGGACTTCTGTTAACGGATTACGAACAGAAATCTACATTAAGTTTAGTTTAGGTAAATGAACGGCTCGTTTTGAAGTAACACGAGGACTATTTTGGGACGGACACCGAACAGCGGTCAGATGACGACACCTGAACTGGCACCACCTCTCCACACCGGCGGAAGGACATTTGATCCCCTACGTATATGTTGGCGTGCAACAGGCCCAATACACGACGGATCTTCGGTGGAATCGGGTTTCGAGCCTGAGGACTCCCCGAGGCCGGGACCTTACTACTAAGCCGCCGCGGCCCCAGAAATCTACAGTTTTTATGTACACCAAATTCTATCCGTCTAGCTTATTGCATTTTTGAAGGCCGCGGTGGTAAGATCTCGGCTTTGGGGCTGGAAACCCGAGGAAATTTGGAGAGGGGGTGCCAGCCCAGGCGTCGTCCTCGTCATCTGACCGTGGCTCAAAATGACGAGGTCCGTCCCTAAATAGCCCTCGTGTTGCTTCAAAACGGGATGTTAATATAACTAAACTAAACTGTTGCATTTTTGTGTAATCGTTCTCATAAACAGACATAATTCCCCAAAGTGGGTTTCTTCCGGAGAGAGGAGGTCTAAAACGTGGAGAAAATCCTGAGATCAAAATTCTTGACAGTTACATTGCATTCTCTTTCTATACTTGGTATATGTTCAAGAAAAGAATGTTAGTTCTCTCTAGAGTATCGTATCTGGAGGAAAAATAACCCTCTTCGCCTAACCATACCCGAACAGTTAAAGAACTGAGAACTGAAAGAATGAAACCCAAACAGGCATTTGCCGTTAATTTTGGTAAAGTAACTTAGCTGCCGTTTCACACAATATTTCTGACTCTACAGAATTTTCAGATTGAGAAAATCTCTCAGATTTATAATCTATTAATAGGTTTAGATGTTAAAATGTGTATTAACAACAAATATGAAATTATTAGTTAGATGGTGAAGAATTCGGCATATGAAATGTGCTCCAAGATTGAACAACGCAAAAAGAGAATTTGCAGAATTTAAAATAGAGAATATCACAAAGGGAGCAACAACGAAATAAATAAATTTCATTTTGAAAAATAATCGTGCATGAAAAAAATTATACGGCCCAGTGTATTTCAAAAACCTTTACTGTGTTAGCAGATTGTAGTAATTTTCACGAATCTTAAATGCGTTATGCAATTTTTTTATTTTTTTAAAAAAGTGAATAAAAGAGAGAAAATCTGAAGCCAATGCGATCCTTATAAGAATATTTTATACAAGGTTGGGGCCGAAACATAAGGTTTGGGTCTAAATGATCATGTTATGTAAATTTAGTTTAGAAAAGTCATTAATAAATTGTGCAGGGTGTGTCAGTACATTGTGTAAAAACTTCTGAGTGGTGTAGGTTGCTCAAATATGCTTTAAAATCGTATAACAACGCAGGATCCGAAGCGCTATCGTCATGTGCTACTTTGAACAGAACACAAGAAAGAAATCAACCACGGATAAGTGAACAAAATGTGTATTATTAATAAACAATAAGTACATCTGCGAAATGAATAAAGGTCTCAGAATGTGTTCGAAGTCAGCGATTCTCAACTTATGGGACGCGCCCCCCTAGGGGGTGTGATAACGCTAAATGGGGGTGCGAGCATATCGAAAAGAAAATATTACTAAAAAATTGATTAATTTACTGAAAGGAAAGTAAAAAAAACCATTCTGACATTATAAAAATAAAATACACATTTACACTGATATAATACACTTATAAATAGGATTTTATCACTACTTCTCAATGTATTTAGTAATTAACTACTTATTGATACTAAATTAAAATCAAGTTTAATAATTATTAGTGACTCCCTTAGGCCTGTCCTGTAGAGAAAAGTTCTTCGAAGGAAGGTTTAATGTTAAAAATAGAAACTCTGAAATCTTTTCCTATATTTAGCTGGGAATACAAAAAAAAATCAAAAACACATTATTATTGTATACATTGTTATTCTATGAGGGGGAGCGCGATGAAAATTTTGACTGGATATTTGGGTCGCAAATGCTGAAAGGTTGAGAAATACTGATCTAAGATTTTTATTTCTCTCGCCGACACAGCTGACAGCAAGGATGTAAATCTTGTCGTGAGTCGGAAGTTGGAAAATTTCAAAATAACATACTACTTTCATCAGGGCGGAAAATAAACATTTATAATATACAAAATTCCCCACCCAATAGTGGCAAGGAACAAAAGATGTACAAAAAATTTTAAAATAACGTACTACACCCAGCTTAAATGGAAAATAAATAAAAATAATATGCATGAAACCCCAGGGGTGAGGAACACATAGGGCACATAAAAAACACTTAGTCTTAATATAATCCATTGTTAGATATGCCAATCCCTGGGATAGTCTGTTGCATATGGAATCACTGATTATAGATGTCTCCCGAATTTAAATAATCGCATTTTTTTTAAAGAGTAAATTTTTTAACCCTTCTGTTTTAAGATTATTTACAGGATTTTTTCGATGAAAATTTTGCGTTTGGATGCATACAAAATCAGAAGGATCCCTGGTTTTCTGCAGTGATGAAAAATTTTAAAGAGTTTAAGATAATAAGGTGCTCAATTAAAAAATATAGTAACAACTTATTTTAACTTAAATAAATAGTGCAGTTGAGAGGAAAAATGCCGAGACTAGGAATAATAATGATGATAGCAGTCCTTCGTAGAATAAAAAGGCTCTGGAGTCTCTAGTGTGAGAGCCAAGGGATCCTTTGGAGATTAATTTTGTTGTAGATAGCCATTGAATTGGAGGCAGAACCTCAGATGTTGAGGCACATAACTACCTTGGATAAATAAGTACTACATACCTGGCAATGTAGTGCAGAAAACATATATAGAGATGTTTCTTGTAACCCTTGCATGTTTCGTTTTGAAAATTACTAAATTTATTTCGAAAATAAGTATTAGACATGTAGCTGATCACAAATATGTAAAGGAAAAATTTAACATTTTTCATTTTCAAGAAATTTGTTGTTTCACAGTGAAACCAATGAACGGGGTAACGGGCTATTTTTCCTCCGTATAAATTATCATCGAAATGCAATTTAAATTATGTATTTAATTTCTAAGTATACGTGGGTATTCAGGATGCTCAACCTTCATACAATTCAATATTACTTTTGAAGATTCAATTTTAAAAAATATCAATCTGTGCAAGAAACCTCATCATTACGTTTCTCTTAGAGATCAAAAGCAATTCACCTCTTGCAATGCCAATATCTTTGTGAATACTAACGGTATTAAACTGTAATTTTTATATAAGTTGGCCTATATTCCTGGCTCTTACGTTATGAAAGAAACATTACGCTACGTTTCGCCCATGCTCAGTAAAAAATTGCTGAATGTGTAATTTCACTGCGAAACCTAAACAAATATAATGCGTAGAACTCTGGATATTAATACAATGAATTCAAAATTTTCAGTAGTTGCAACTGAAAACGACAATATTCCCACAAGATGAAAAAAATTCTTTTAATCTTAAACAAATCTAAATATTTTTTTGAACAGATTTGCATTGATTTTAACTCGACTGGTTGAGCAAGTGCACTCTGGTATTTAATCTTGACTAGAAGAAATAGCCCTAATTTTAATTCAACTGGTTGATCAGTTGAACTTTGACATTTGCTCTTGTCTAGAAGAAATATTCAAATGCCTGAAAGTTAACCACTGAGCACTGCAATAGGACAGCATAACTTTTTACACAAAATGATGAATGTCGCGTGCTAAAGAACCTTCTTCCGATTCTCAGAACGAACTAACAATGGGAATTTCTTTACACTACTTTTCATTTTACTAAAAGCTTCCTGCTCATCATTTGCCTATTGTATAGATTACGTTCCTTGTGGCAATACAGTATTCATATTAGAGGGAAAAAGGGCGTAGTCCGTGAGACAAAATTCCTCATTCGACTCATGTTAACAATAGTTAGACTTAGCTGCTTTGCAATAAATCTTATTTCATCTTAAGTCGCAAAAAAAAGCAGCCTATGAAAAATGAAGTTTGTTACATAGTAACAATTTTATTCATTCTTTTGGAAGGTCTATTGAAACTGACTGTAATTCGTTTGAAGACGTCAGGCATTTGGATTTTTTGGAAATGTTAAGCTTGAACCAAGATCTTAATTTTAAATGTTACTTCATCTTATGTCACAACTAAAGTCTATGAAAAATGAAGTTTGTTACATAGTAAAAATTTCATTCATGCTTTTGGAAGGGCTTTTGAAATTGAATATAATTCATTTGAAGACGTCAGGAATTTGGATTTTTTGGGAATTTTAATGTTTAACCAAGATCTGAATTTTAAATGTTACTTCATCTTATGTCATAAATAAATCTATGAAAAATGAAGTTTGTTACAAAATAACAATTTTATTCCTGCCTTTAGAAGGGCTATTGAAACAGACAGTAATTCATTTAAAGGCGTTTGACTGTTTTTGTAACGTTAAAAATGCAAGAGATAATTTCTTCTTCTTTTTTAAATAATTTCTTCGAAATTCGATGCAAATCAAAATTTCATTATATGATGTTCATATGTTCGTGCGAGAGTGTCTTGAATGTTACTTTGAACAAGAGAAGCGTTTATAACATTCCATTGAATGAAACAAAACAGTTACACGATTAAGTGTTCATCCTGACTCTTCATTTTGATATCTCTGTAAATCTCTTTAATGATATTTTGAATCTGATCCTTAGAGTAATTTCACCCTTTTCCATACAATTTTCAGAGAAACACCCACCTCTGAGGCTGAAGTGGCCTAGAGTTAAGGGCTTGGCTTCAGGGTCCGTTGAAGATCCGCCGTGTATGTTGGCCAGGCTAAATCTGACGTAGGGGGCCAAACGTCCTCCCGGCGATATGGCGCGGAAGTTTGGAGAGGGTGTTATCCTCGCCATCTGACCGAGGTTCAATATGACCGTCCCAAAATAGCACTCGTATTGCTTAAAAACGGGAAGGTAATATAACTAAACTAAACTTGATGAGACTTCCCCTTTCAGAGCTGTAACTATGATTATCGACTGAAATACTCAAAGAAGGTTTGAGTTGTTCTTGCAATTCAAGTCAATATAAAAAATCGAATATTTTTATTCTGAGAAGCTACTCTATCATCCTAACTATTCAGAAACCGATTGTTGGGATGGGGGTTATTGCGAAAATAACCAGTTTTCGGTTATGCAGGTTTTTTTCACCCCCGGTTAAACCTGGCGGTTATAGCCGCTGAAAATAACCGGCTTTCGGGTTTTTTTTATAAAAAAAACGCCATTTGTAGAAATTTTTTTTATTAATATTGTTTTCACAGGAAATCAATCCATTGGCCAATATTTATCTCTTCATAAAGACTCTTTCAGTAATCTGCCAACCAACAGGCGCCTCGAGGAAACGATTGTCTCTGATTGGCCTAAGATGATGAAATTCAAAGCTTCATAACTTGGTGAATTTTAGTCTAATCGAACCTAAAATCGAGCCTATCTTCCGATCCGGTTTTTTACTCGGTTATTGGATTCTAAAAAAAAATAGCCGGTTATAACCAGGACAAAAAAATAACCGAAACAAAAACCTGCCGGTTTTCGGTTAAAAAAAAACTGTTTTAAAGAGTAATTTTACTTGAAGAAAGAGAAAAACGGATGTAAACTTGGTTAATTAGAGAAGAGTACATTATCAAATCTCTATCGAGAATTTCCTTTTGTGCAATTGTTTGTTCGTTGTTGCTTGCAGTTGGTAGTTAATTATAATCTTTTAATGCAGCATTAATAGACCATTTATTTAAAATTTCATATCTCTAGAATTAGAATCTTGTAATCGACTTTTCACTCACTTCTTGATCAGCTAGAATTTTGAAATCTTCTAAACTTGTGTCTTCTCGATGACAATACACTATTTTAATATTTTTCAGAATGTTATCATCGATTAATTTAGTTAAATTTTGATTTCACACGAGTGGCGCTAACTGGTAACGAGCTTGTGAAAAATTTATTTCAAAGTAGAAATAAGAAAAATTTCTACTATTTAGTGAACTAATGAAAGTGCGTTTTAAAAAACTGATTTTATTAATTTTTTATATACTACGTTTGGGCGCAAAAGTTTTCCTAAATAATTTTTTCATCAATGAAATCTTTCAAACCTTTTTTTTTCTTCTTTTTAATCGAAGAAAAAGCAACTCAGTTATATAAATTGAGTTGAAGTTTCAGTTGAGAAAGAAAAACACTTACGAAAAAATGCGAGTATATAATAAAAGCTATGAAATTTAGGACGTGTTTTTTTAAATAAAGAGCTGACTGATCAATTGATAAAATGAAACGGTGTTAATTTCCTTTTTTCCATTATTTAAAATTCCTAATTTTTGAAAGGTTTCAAAAAGTCCAGTTTAACTAAAAACCATTATGAAATCCAATGCAACTAATTATGAATAATAACTAGTTGGAGGAGGAAAGGCTCAAAAGGCGAAATTTCGAATAAAATATATTTATAAATTTGATTGCAGATATCCCATTTTTTTAAAATTGCGTTTATGCTGTTTTCACATTCTAAAGAGGTATTTACATAATGAGGAAGGAAATGAAAAGACTCGAGCAATTTAGTTTAGTTATATTAGCGTCCCATTTTTGAAGAAACACGAGGGCTATTTTGGGACGGACCTCATAATTTTGAACCGCGATCAGATGACGAGGATAAGACCTGAGCTGGCACCCCCTCTCCAAACTTCCGAACCACACCAGAGGTAGGATGTTTGACCCCCTACGTATGATTTAGCGTGGTCCAATACACGACTGATCTTCAGTAGAATTGGGTTTCGGGCCTGGAGCCCTCCATTTCCGAGGCCGACACCTTACCACTAGGCCACCTTGACTTCAAGACTGACGTAAAGTCACATTATAGGTATATAAGGTCTACCAGGTAAAATGAATGAGTTTTTTAAAGCTCCCAACGTTTTGATATTATTTTAGTCATGTGATTGCTACAATCAGCGATTCAATTATACATTATATTAACAAATACTGTATTTACATATCCTTACATGCCGGTTTTCCGTACGAAATATTCTGTCATTTTAATTTAGAGTAAGCAAACGTTAACAAGAAATGTGTTCATAATTATTATTCTTCGTAGATATATTACCTTCCAGATATTTTTTAGAAACCAAATGTTAAAGAGAAGCCAACTTATTTCAAGAGCATTGTCGATAAAATACAACAACAATCTTTGTTTTGTTTTACTAGGCGAATTCTTAGTTATTCTTCTCTTAACCAGAGAAAGTGATGCAATTTGTAGCTGTATAAATCAATAGCCATAAAAAAGAAAAAGGTCCAGCGGCCTTGAATGTCTTCGCAGTCACTGACCAGACTGTTGGTCATTTGAAAAAAATAAAAGGAATGTTATAAAGTCATCGATCACAGGGAGATCCGTAACATCCTTAACCCTGCAATGACCTTGAATAAATAGTTCTGTGGTCTTCTGCTAATAAGAGGCGAATATTGATTTGGCCACGAATAATTTTTTTCATTTACGATTTTTTCTCCTTCTCTACTTTATATTTTCTTTCCACTTTCTCCATTTGGGAAATTCTGTCAACAGAAGAATTGGATTTCCTTTTCTTGGCGACATTTCTTCTGTTCTTTTTTCCCAGCTGGACAACAAAACTATTGAGTTGCTCTACCAAGGGAACTGATGACTGGAGTAATGAATCAACCATTTTATAGCGCGATCTGACGCAGATTGGAGGTTTATGGAGATGATTTATATCGCTCAAAATGATTTATATTGGCCGAAGAAGACGATTAATGCTTTCCAATAATCGTTCTTCTACAGATTGGTGTTACTTTAGGCTGTAATATTTCTGTGATAACCTGTTTTAGGCTCTGCTATAATTCTTCAAACTTCGACCATTCTGTATGCTATGATTTTCGTGGAGAGTTAATCGATTATTCAGTGGGATGGAATAGAGCAAAAGGCAGATGTAAGCTTTCAAAACTAAGATGCATCGCAGAAGAGCCTGAAGAATGAAGTTACCGAGAACAGAATTCATACTTTTTGCAAGGGTGTTCTTGAAGCACGCACTTTATAAACTTTGGGATTCTAATTCATTCTTATAACACAAAGAATTCCACACATGGGAAAATTAATAGCATTAAACTTCACAAAATGTATTGTGTTTTCATTTTGGTGACAAAGAATTTGTGATATTTTTTAATTAGTTTATGAAACAGAGAGGTATGGACAGAACCAGTACCTATAAAATATTATGAGTGTTATTAGTAATGTATTAGCACGATTATTCAAGGATTTTGAGGAAAAATATAATTCTTTAAAAATTAAGATGCATCGTAAAAGAGTCAGAAGAATGCAAGTGCCTAGAACAGGGTTTTAAAACTCTTCTTAAGGGTGTTCTTGAAGTATGCACTCTACAAATTTTAGGTTTCGAATTGATTCATACAGTGCGATCTACATATCATAGTGAAATTAATGACATTAAATTGCACAAATTGTATCGTATTTTTAATTTGGTCACGAAGATTGTCTGATATTTCTAATTTTTTTTTGAAACACATAGGTATGGGTAGAACAACCATTTTTAAAATATTATGAGGATTGTTAGTAATGCCTCAATAAAATTCTTTAAGTATTTTGAGGAACAAACTAATTTAAACATACAACACGAGGAACAGACAGTGACAGAAGACTTATATTAAAATCTTCTGCTTTATAATGAAATTGATTCTAGAAGAGGAAAGAACACCCTAAAAGGGAATTATTGAAATAAAAAAAAATTGCATATTTGATACAGATATACAGAAACAAACGGTTGAATTTACAGGGAAAAATCAATGATTTATTAAATAGAAATGGCTCTACAGAGTGAGGAAGTCATATTGACAATGGCTATATAATTTCTTCACTGGATATAATTTTTTAAAAATCTGCTGAGGACAATTTGATGAATTCCTGTTCAAACGGCTTTCTAAAAGGGGCAAGTGTGGGATATTCTTGACTTGTAAACAACGAAACGGCTTTCCTTGCTGTTAAATAGTAAGCATCTGATCGCAAGAAACCCACCCGAACAGTCATTGTAGGGTTAAACTATCACATATGGGAGCTCAAATATCCTGAAAAATGACCCTCGAAATTCTGATGTTTTCTGTGAGTTTTAGAGATATCATCACAATGGGCAGAGAGCATTGAATATGCCCCCAAAGAGGTAAATAGAATATTTAATAATATGATTACCAAACCTAAACTACTTATTGGCAAACAGAGAGGCTTAATCCAAGCACGCAAAATGTAGGAAATTCTCAGAGATTCTATAGACATACACAAACTAGATTTACAATTTCATTTTTATCTGAAGCAGCAACTTTTATTCGCTCGTTGTCAGTACAATACCTTTTGAGGGTGGAGTGGTACGGAAGTTTGGAGGGATGGTTCAATCTCAGGTGTCGTCCTCGTCATCCGATCGCGGTTCAAAATGACGAGGTCCGTTCCACAATAACCCTCGTGTTGCTTCAAAACGGGACGTAAATGCAACTAAACTAAACTAACTAAAGTTACCGATGATACAGCAAGAATGATCAACGTGGCATCCTACTACGCTAAGGAGCAGTGATCGATTCCTCTATGTAGACTCAGAACACCTCGTTAAGGACCTCTGCTTGAAAGAAGCCGTGACTTTCCCGGTAGAAAGCCAAGTTAATGGTGACATTTTTTGGGGATCGCAGTGATTTTCATAAACTT
Source organism: Araneus ventricosus (assembly GCA_013235015.1). NCBI lineage: Eukaryota > Metazoa > Arthropoda > Arachnida > Araneae > Araneidae > Araneus > Araneus ventricosus. Next base: position 647,945 of record BGPR01000028.1, on the reverse strand, counting down.
TCTCAAACTTGGAATGAGTATTACCAAAGAACAATATCGTTCGCCCTTGGACAAGCCACAACGTATCTTACGAATAAAGAGGTTAGAGTTACAAAAGGACATCATTGCATTACGATATCACAAGACCGCATTCTGCATACATGGCAGTTCAGAAGATTGGTCAACTGGGAAAAACAGTGATGCCACAGCCTACATACAGTCCCGACCTGGCACAAACGGATTTCTATATTTTTGGACGACTAAAGTCTCATCTGAGTGTGAAACTATTTCGAGACGACAACGAGCTCATCACTTTCGTGAAAAGTGGTGTAATGGCAAACCGCAAGAGTTGTACAAACTTGCATTCGTAGGGGGATAAAGGGGAAATAAAGGGGGAGTGCAGTGAAGCACATGGACCTTTCCAAAGGACTAATGCTTTTGCCTTCAAAATTTAATTTCTCTATTGCTTACCATTACTTAGTTACAGTAGATAGTACGTTACTTTTGACCGAACTTCGTATGTATAAAATCGATATCAGGAGCCAAGGCTGCTTGGTGGCATAGTCTCATCCTCGGATTGGAGGGTGGCGTGCTCGTAACCAAATTGCACTGAAGATACGCTGTAAATGCTGGTATAATGTCTTCTGAATGTGAAGTCGTGTGCTATCCTCGTCCTCTACAATTCTCAACTACGAGCTCCATCCCCAATAGCTCTTCTATATCTTAGAAACGGGATGGTAATCAAATAAACCCAAGTTTTGATATCTATCAAAATAATAACCATTTGTTAACTAATTAACCAATTATTAAAGTGTAGGTGATATTTTTCATAAAAGGTTTCTATTTGATTTAATATTTTAATAAAAAAGATCTGTTGTCTAATGTGGTTTTGAAAGATTCTATTTTTACTAATAATATACTTTTAACATTATTAAACTATCATTTAAGGCAAGCAGCGGTTTGACAAAATAAGTACGACTTATGGCAGATTTTTGTATGAATAAACCTTAATTTGGCGGGTCCCTAAATTGAAAGCAGTAAGCGAACTTCTAGAGAAAAGGTAAAATAATTGGATGGACAGATTTGTTACAATGACAGAAATTTCTTCTTTTTCTTCTGCCCTGTAAAGTTGTAGTAGAATCCGAGTGCTCGGATGAAAAGCACTATTTTATTATTTTTTACCTTATTATGAATATCAAAAATCATTTTCTCATGAACACCAAAGTTATTTTCTAAAACTTCGAATACTTTATAAAAGTTTGAAATTCTTTATTCATTTGACAGTAGAAATTTTCAGATGCCGATTTTGAAATTCACATCAACCCTGTAGGAACTTGAATAACCCTCCTTCTTTACAAAATGGCCAGAATTTGAGACATTCAGATGTTTCGGCATCTCTTCTTGTCATAGTTTGATTCCAAAGTATTGGAAGGTATCGATAACCCGAAATGCTGATTCCAGAAAGTCTCAAACTGTCAGAGAAATCATCATTTTTGCCCAGAGGAAAAAAAGAAATTTCATTTGTTATGCTGTCATCAGGCAATATGTTCACCATTTCCATTCATCGTCTGTTACCTTGCAAGACTTGGTGGGTGAAAAACACCACCCAAACACTTTTAACTTTTTAAAGGCTATTGGTTTTTATGCATGCATTTAACGTTTTAAGCTTGTTTGTCTCAGTACATTTTACTCAATTTTATAACTTTGCGTTTTATCTTGTTTTACCATTTTTTATTTACCATTTGATTTGAGAATTTTACCATTTAATTGGCGCAGTTTAGCCAGGATTGGCTCTTGCGCCATTAAATCTCAACCATCAGACAATATGAAATAAGAGTTTTCATACCATAAATGATATCTAGTAATTTTCATTTAGGATCACGACATAAGTAATAAATATAACAACAATTTTAGAAACACACTTTTATTTGTGTACTAGAAAGAAATTTTTTTTATTTCAATTGTTGCCTACTTTTTACTCGTTAGTTTATAATCCATATTTATAAACATCTTAGAATCTTGATATTATTTTTATCAAATTTTCTACCAGGTGGCTCCACCAATCTGTAATCAAAATTTAATTAATTCAAGTTATTAGCTGATAGTTAAGTTCTGAAAATACTAAAAAAGTGTAATGTCACAGATGTACAAACTGTAGCAAAACAGGAGGAAATGAAAAATCGATTACAATATTCCATCTTTACAAATAGGAAATAAGCCAAGTTAAATAAAAGTGTGTAAAAACATTTTCCTTCTCCCCATGCTTTATTATCATTACATAACAGGCAAAACAGGTAATTGAAGAGCAGAAATTTTCTAGCTCAAATATCAAGGTTGATATTTTTCCCTCTCACATGAACATTATGCTAATACCAAAATGAAAAATGAATTTTCTTAGCATGCAAACAGCAGGAGAAAAATCATTTTCATCTCCACTGAAATTTACCCAACTTCCAAAAGATTAATTCAAGTTGCACATATGCATACCAAGTAATACCTCGTTGGCAACCATTTTTCAGCGAAATTTTATTCTAAGAATTTAGAGGCGAGTACAGTTAAAAATTAAATTTGAAACCCTGGTTTTGTGCTATGAGGGTTAGTATCTAAATTCAAAATGCAATTTCTTTGTAATACATTAACCGAACATGCTGTTCTTTGAGATCAGGTGCTGTGGATTTTCGATTGGAATGCCAAAATAAGGCAAGAAAGAGGTACAGAAAACTGTTTTTTAGTTTATCGTATACGACGAGAAGCTACTGTAATCGCGAAAAATTACGATTCTGATATTTTGATGAATCTCCACGTTTTAGACAGAGGCCACGGTAGCCTAGTGGCAAGGTCCCGACTTCGGGGCCGGAGGGTTTCAGGTTCGAAACCCGATTCCACTGAAGATCGGCGGTGTATGGGGCTTGCTGCAAGCTAAATCATACGTAGTGGCCAATCGCCCTATAGCTACTGTGGGGCTCCCAGCTCAGGTATCACCCTCGCCATCTGACTGAGGTTCAAAATTACGAGGTCCGTCCCAAAATAGCCCTCGTGTCGCTTCAAAACGGGGCTCTAACATAACTAAATTAAATTAAACAGAGCTTTAGACCTCCTCGAGTCCGAGAAAACCATTTCAAGAATTATATTTGTCTATCAAATTGTGTGTACGATAACGCAACGAGATAAGCGCATGAAATTCAGTGTATGTTTTTATCATCAGAATTCTAGATATGTGTGAAATTTTGGGCCAGATTGATCTACTAATTGTGACTTTTTGTCGGTCTGTCAATTTGTGTGCATAGGAACTCGAAAACGCGTCAAGCAAGAAAAATGAAATTTAGTGTGTTGTCTTGACACCCAAACTGTAGATGCACATCAAACTTTGGACCCAATCCATCAAAGAGAAAACGTTCAAAATTGCATACTCGTTTTTTTTCACTACGCTACGAAACAGAAAACGCAGCCTATTGTGTTAATGCACCAGAAAGTGGAAGTGTCCCCTGATTGATTGATTTTAGTTTGTTTTTGGTTTATTGGAGCAAGAGCCATTTTTAACATACTGCACCAGACTTATGGTAAAATAGCAATTAGTCAACTCATTAATTAACATAAAGATTTTGGATAAACTTAATTTGATATTGCTTTGGGAATTTTGAACTATTAGAATTCATTGGTGAGTCTGAGAAAACTATCCCAAGAATTAAGGTACAGAGAGGCATCTACAGGAAGGTCTTGGCAGAGGGAAGAAACTACACATCTTGATAGATGAGAAGCCTTGTCACGTGTTCCCGATTATAGCTATACTGTTATGTGCTTCTTATTAGTTTTTAAAAATTATTATTGATTTCATGTTAATGATTTAAATTTAGAATTCCATTTTAAAATAATAAAGATGAAGTCAGGAATTATTAACGCTGTATCTGCGTATATCATTTTAGGATTTTATCCATTTGAAACAGGTCGGAATATGGAAGTATATTTTCCATTTTATTATTCGAGATTTCCTTCCCAGCAGATAATCGCAGTTTTTTTCCAGCATAGAACCAGTAGCTAAATTATCAAGAAATTGAAGATTTATATCACATAACGAGAAACCAAGTGAAAGTTAGTTATATATAAAATAGACTGTTTTAATAAATGCGTCAGTTTTTTCTAGAACATGAGTACGAAAATGAACAAATTTTACTAGAAATCGTGAATTTTTTGAAGAATAATAATAATGTATCAGTTTTTTGAGGAAAAAGACGATTTATAACATATTATTAAGTTCAATTAGAAGGAACGTTCTGCTCAGAGTAACAATTGATTGAAAGGGGTGTGATGATGACAAGATGCTGTACGATAAAGAAGTCAAACTCAAATGCAAGAAAGTTCTTAAATATTCATTAAAAATTCAAATATATTATGAATGTGATTAAAAGTCCAATCTACTTAGTGTACTTTCATCAATGCCACACGCTTTTACGGTTCAGTTTGTTTATTGTAGGTTATTGGCTAAGAGCCATTTTTGGAACAAACTTCCCCAGACATATAGTTAAATTTGCTTTTGTCTAAAATACAACTGTGTCGTATGGTTAAAAACAGTTAAAAGATAAGTAAAAATGATCAAGTAATAATATTTCGATTGTTATATAAAGTAAAATTATGTTAAAAGTGCAAAAGTGTTTTTTAAATTAGAGAATAAAATCCTATTTATTTTAAAAACGGAACATCTGGGAAAGAGGAAAAGAAAAAGTTAAACTAAATAAGTTTTAAACTCTCTCCAGCCCAAATTATTATTTGTTAGTAAATAAATAATAAAAAATTAGGAAGTGCTTCATGTTTAAAATTATTCATTTTTTCCAGAAGAATTAATAAATTTCATACAGATTAATTTATTAAAATTTATTCATTATTCATTTGTATCCAAATAATATTCCACCTAGGAACATGAACGTGCGATATGAGTGCAAGCGATGACATTCGGATTATTAAAATTGGACTAGTTAGGTGATGCCAGATGACCGAAAAGGGTTAAACATTTTGGGGATGAAATGAGCCTGTATATAATATGTAGAAATGTAGATTAACTAACTACTTGTTTTGGGGCTGCGGTGGAATCGTAGCAGTATCTGGGTCGCAGATTCGAGATCTGATTTCAGGTTGAATCCTCCATAGGCTGGCGCACTTAGTCAAATATCATCCCGTTGGTTTGGTGACAAAGTTTGGATAAGAGTGTCATCTTGTCATCTGACCACGGCATAAAATGAAAAGGGCTGTCCTAAAATAGCTTGCGTGTAGTTATCCTAAATGAGCTAAGCCCTACTTTTCTCATCACATGTTATGTTATGCAGCGAGAAAAATATATTAAAAGTACAAAATACAACCTTCTGTGCACCAAGAATTTTGTACAATTATCGCTGAAGGAAAATTCCTTCAGAGTACTTGAAATTTTTACATTTTTTTATGAACTGCTATTGACTTAAAAGTACAAAGTAGACAAACCTCGCTTAATCGAAAGACTATAGTTCGCTTTAATGCTTAAATAATATAAAAACTTCTTGAGTCATTTATTGAGTAAAAATATTTGGCAGCAGAATTTTCAATACTTAGCTGCATATCTATAACAAACTTTGGGGAGGCGTTGCAAAATGTTACATGATTCATTTTTAGCTAGTCCTTTATTAAAGAAACACTAACCTGATTTCTACATCAGAACCCTAAGAAGAGAATTGACTGTGAAATTTACTGCTTAGATTATAACAATTGAATGACTCCTGACAAGTCTTGATATTTGAGAAATTCCTTGTTTAAAAATTCCCTTGAACTAAGATCTGGAAAGTTTAGCCACAAGGAAAATAGCTACTTTTGGGAGTTAATGATCAAAACTATTTATTAGTAGCATATAATATTTATCTAAAAATGTATTTAATTAAGCCAAATTGAGCGTTTGGATTTGGCTATTGATTTGTGAGGATTTTGGCATTCGAGATTTCGATCCAATCGGGATTTTTAAAATGTCGGGGGTTCTCTTGCCGTGATTGCGACTTATTAGGATTATGTCTGGATACCCGTTGAACAAGCGCGAGACCAAGATGTTTATTAAATGAGTTTCCAAACTACCAGTCGTTCCCTTAGTGAATTTCATATCTTTTTCACAGGCACCCTTTGACATATTTCGGACTTTTTACACAGAAGCGTTGTAATGGGTCCAGTGGCATAGCTAAAGGGGGGCGGCATTCCGAAAGGGGTGGCAAAATCAGACATACAGGAATTTTATAATTAAGACCAGCGGCATAAGCTCAATCATTGTGTATACAGGGTGAGTCTAAATTGATCAATAATTACCATGGAACATAAGGTCGCATTTTACTCTGAGAGGCAGAAAAGAATAAAATTAGAATTTCAACAAGAACTTACAACAGTGTTGGGAAAGCGAATGAACGGTACCAAAATTTGCACAGTCTGATTTATTGATCAGAGAAAAGGAATGACTGGCACACCCTCTCGAAGATTCCTGGTGTGTTAATTTTGTGTGCGGCGACAACGATTCTCGCTACGAGATCTTCAGCCGAGTCCACAGGCGTCTGGTACACTAAAGATTTCATGTGCCCCCAGAAGAAAAAGTCCAGTGGGTTGCAGACCGGTGAACGAGGAGGCCAAGCCACAGGTCCTCCACGTCCGATCCATCGTGCGGGATCGACCAGACCATCTTTCTTAGGATATATGCTACGTAGGCAGGTACAGAACGACGTCAGAAGCGATGACTTGTTCATGCTCTGCCTCTCAGAGTGGAATGCGACCCTATGTTCCATATGTCTTGCTCATCCATCACCCCTCTTATTTTGTAAAAACAATTTAGACTCACCCTGTATAAAAAACTAATGTAACTGATTCGTATTTTTCGCCTTTTGTCGGTAAACTGTCGATATGTGAAAGAAAGACTGGTGGTGGACACGCGATTTCGCAACCTATCTTCAGAGATCAAAGGTTTCAAACGACGAATTACGTTACTAATAAATTATTTTTTGCTGGAATTAATTTTTTTCTTATTTTGAGGTTTTTATGATCTGTGTAACTTGTAAAGGAAGGGCAGCATATTGCAAGTTCACCCTGGGCGACAGAAGTTTCAACTAAGCCACTGAAGCCTTTTTACACGGATCTCAGAACCAACAAAAATGTTGAGATCTTAGAGCATGCCGTATTGTCTAAGGGTCGGTTCGGAATTCTGATTGAATAGAATTTGAAATGATGCCACATATTATTAATTTTTTCTATAGCAAAAGTTTTAAAAGAGAATACATCATTAAAATATGACAAATTTTGTTTTATTTGGAAAAACAGAACGCATCGAAAAGATCAATGACTTAATTAGGTAGTTAAATTTTGCCAAGTCAGAATTTTTATTGAATGCACCAAGCCAAGGAGTATTTGTAGCACAATTAAAGAATAGGTCTGCGTCGTAATCCCGATAGCGTCGAAATCCCTACAGGTTCAAAATCCTGACATAACCAAAATCCCAACTAATCAATATTAAAGTCCAACCGCTTTATTTGGTTTAATCAAATCCATTTTATCTAAATATTACTAATTAATGGTTTTAATAATTAAATCATAAAAATTATGTCAGTACTGAAATAAATTGTGACAAACTGGATGATTGAAATAATAAAAACTGAAACAAATTAAGATTTAGAATATTAGAATATTTATTTGGTTTAATCAAATCCATTTTAACTAAAATTACTAATTAATGGTTTTAATAATTAAATCATAAAAATTATGTCATTACTGAAATAAATTGTGGCAATCTGGATGATTGAAATAATAAAAACTGAAACAAATTAAGATTTAGAATATTCTTTTTACTTTAAAAGGAAAAAATGATTAAAGATAATTAAAATTTATTAAAAAGTCTATTAATCCGTTATCTTTCCCGAATAAAAACACTTAGATGCATTTTTCACTGGTCACTAGTGGACCGGGAAGGTTATTAAAACCAGAGAGAGAAAGAGAGAGATCAACCCATGTCATAAGCGACAAAAGAGCACAGGGTCTCAAAGAGCGGGATCGAAAAAAAGTAGGGGGAAGTGGGGTAAAACCGGGTGGCTAAAGTTCGAAGGCATGTAGGAGCTAAAATATTCGACATAGAGCTTGTCAAATTTTATTAAAATATTCATTGTTTATCGGAGTTCAATATATCTTTTCAGAAAAGTCACAGTTTCATTACTTTTTTTTTATCAATGATTTGAATAAAAAATGTCAAACCACCCGGTTTTAAACCACTAGTGGGGTAAAACCGAATACACATGTTAACGTTATGGGAAATTAGAAAAAAAATCCATTTTCATGACGATTTGAGACTTTAGTGGGCACAGCTAACACAGTTTTTACATTGGATTAACCCTTCTTCTTTATTTAAATTAGAAAATACATCATTAAAATATAAACAATCAACGTCTGAATTTTTTTTTATCATCTAAATCAAAGGAATCATCAATATTGACTGCCGCGGTCTTACAGTACCCGGTTTTACCCCGAGTGCAGAGGCTATGAAAAACGAAATAGAACCGCGCAATTATTGGAGTAAATCCTTATTGTTTGATAGGGTATAATTCCTTAGTAAACTATAATAAGCTGCACTAAATAGAGTTCTTATAACTGTAAATGATTTTTAAGTAAGGATAGTTTAAAATGAAACAAACATTAGAGAGTTGACATCTTAAAACAAATAAACCTTGACAGAATCAGTAAATACAACACTATGACTGTTCCTTTTTCTTGACTAGTCGAGTGTACTTTCTGCTTGAAAAATAATAGCGCCAGAATCAAGCGTACCCGGTTTTACTCGATTTGACCCCACTCTCCCCTATAGTTTGTTCCAAGAATTCTATTTCTTTTATAACTGGGACAATAGTAGCCCGTGTCGGATTTTGTATGTTCGGATTCTTCTCTGTCGTGATTATGCTCGGATACTTTTAAGAATGCATTGCCAGTTACCTTTTTGTTGCTTTTTTCTTTAACTTTCTTTTTATTCGTCAATATTTTAATAGGAATGCATAAACTAATGTGGAATAAACATTTTAAAAATTCTCTTTCAGCTACTTCTTCAAATCATGGCGCTAACTCCAGTATGATAATCCCTCAACAGACACTAATACACGTCTCCCACATTTTATTTGTCCTTCTCATTGGAATTACTGGTAAGTATGCCTCGACTTATTTTAAGATAATAAATTCAGGGCTATTTTTTAAAAATTATTTTGGCTTGTTTAAAAAATTTAACAACAGTTTGCTAGATAGTTAATAATTTTTATAAAAGCAGTTTTTAGAAATAAAATGTCCTAAAAAATATAATATTCCTACTTTAATTATTTTGCCTTTTTAGTCTCTAATTTATAATTCCTTACTGCAAATCTTACGTAATTTTGAAATAATTTTTTTCTGAAATTCACCACTCGTACGAAATAAAAATGTAGTTATATTAATCTATTATCTGATAATTAAGCTCCGAAATTATTAAAATAGTATATTTTCGTCAATAACACAAAAATGTACATTTCAAAACTTTGGCACATTAGAAAATGAATGAAATATCGCTTATGAAGTTTCAAATATAAACGTAATCAAGGGACACTGGCGGCAAAGTCCCAGTTTGAAAGTTCCAGGTTCGAAACACGATTCCACTGAAGATCCGCCGTGTAAGGGGCGCGCTGCACGCTAAATCATATAAACGCCCTCCCGCTGGTGTGGCACGAAAGCGTGCCCCCGCCGTCTGGCCTTGGTTCAAAATTACGAGGTTCGTCCCAAAATAGCCCTCATGCTCCTTCTAAACGGGTTGTAAATATAACTAACCTAAACTTAACTGAAAGAAGTCAAGTTAAATAAAAGTGTGAGTTTTTTTTTAAAGTAACCGTTGAATAAATTATTTGAGAATATTAATAGTACAAATTAGAGACTGCCAAGAGCCAGGGAAGCAGATTTCAGTGACACGAGCTTAGATAAGATAGATTTTAAGATTAGTACATTTTCATTAGGATAAGATGATACAGAATGGTTTTGGAATTCCTGATTCAATTTTGTTTTTTTTAACTTGGACTACTTTACCAAAGAATTTGGGATGAAAAACGGCTGGATTAGAGCAAACATTTAAAACATTTTGCCTGATTCCATGACAGTAGTTAATACTAAATGGCAGTCAAAATGAAGAAAATTCGCTGGAGCAGTGTGCTTTCGACTTTCTTATATACTTACACAATTAAGCTTTCATTGTGCAAAAGAGAGGGAAAAAATAACGCATACATTTTGTACCTTTCCCTTTGACCATTTGGATCAAAAATTTAATACAGATTTTAGCGTCATATCAAATTTCATTAACTCTTTGCGGACAAGTACGGCGTATGGAGTGCGTATTTACCATAAGCTGAATAAAAACTATTGAAGGCGGAGAGCTCGCCACTTCCTCTAACCTCGTATTAACATTCCTCTTACATGCTCCGCTAGTTTCCACTGACAAAGAATCAGTCAGTTCGGTCTGATCGCTCTTGAAACGGTCTTCCTGTAACGGCGAGGAATTATCCCTGCAGAGCAATATTCGGCTGTTTTGGAAGAATTAAGCAAGTTTATACCAGCTGAGGACGAATCTGATGCATCACATCCCAATGGAGAAATGACAGAGACCAAGAAACTGATTTTGAGACTGACATGGAGAACAATCCAGTTCACGAAGAATTCAAACTCGAACACAAATCATCCATCCATTCTATCTCTAATCTTATTATATCATACCAAATAAAAATGTGCATAATAAAATTAGCGTAGAGATGGAAACAAAAAATAATGTCATCCAATACGCTAAATGAATTTCTTTTCTTAAATTAATCTCGCTCCCAAAGTTATTTCAATATACCACTACTAGGAAAAAAGAGCATGTCGAGTCTTTGAGTTATCGTGTTCACAGGCAGATATCTGATTCCAGAAATGTTTTTTTTCGGACTCAGGGATTTTGAAAACGTGGATTTCGAGGTCGAATTTTTTGACGATTATAATACTTCCTATACCTCGTGTACGCGAAAGTGAAAAGGTGTACATTAAAGCAATTGCTTTGAATTGTATAGCCTTCTATACCTATGAAATCACTTCTTCTTACCTCAACACGCTATTTGTTGATTAAAGAACACTTTAGATATGTTTTGTATTTGAAAAACTTTTAGGCCCGGTGCACACTAGCCAATTCGTTTCGTTGAAGCTATAAAAAATAACAATAGTAATCCCCATTCCCCCTGTAGAGACACACAGGGGGTTACTATTGTTATTTTTATAGATTCAACGACACGAATCGGCTAGTGTGCACCGGGCCTTAATCGCATATATATCAGTCTATCGAAAAGAAACTTTTCTTACTTAATGGAAATGACAGAAACCTTGAAAGGTTGGACATTTATGCTTATTAGTACAAAACCGTTGAAATCCTAACATGATAATTGTTAATATTGGAACGATCGAAATTTTTATTCAAGGAATAATTCTTAGCCATTTTCCATGTATGTGAACCATTGAATGTAATTTGTAGGTAATCCGTTTTGAAATGTTTAACAAAATAAAATCAGTTGTTTAGGCAATTACGAGCATAGGTAAAAGTGTGAAACATGCAGAAAAATTTCGGTTTACAATTTCAGAAATATTTATTATTACGTTAATTTTACCAGTTGATCGGTTAAGCAAATATAACAACATTTTTTTATTTAATTTGACTTTTATAATGTTTGTTGTGCTATTTTTAACTCTCTTCCAGATGTACTGGATTATTGAAATTTTGTACTATTGTGTGCTCTCGATGACAATACATATTATCAGTTCATTGATTAATTTAATCAAATTTTGATTCCATACGAGTGGCGCCACCTGGGATTGAATTTTCGAAAAAATTGATTTAAAGGTTTCATAATATTTATAATAATGAATTATGATCTGAAGACTCAAAAGTAGAAGATAAATAGAACAAAAAATTCCTGCCGTTTATTACACCAATAAAAGTGAGTCTTTAAAAACTTTATTTTAGTTTCCCTGTCTAAAAATTCATTCCCACGTTTCTAATTTTAAACCTTACTACTCTGCTCGGGTTAAAATATAGCATGTTCACAGCTTCTGAACACTATGTGACATGCCTCTCCCGTATCGGCTTTCCCCTATACATCCTAACTACTAATCTTTTAACTGCAGGATGGTTTTTTTTATGATTTCTTTTGGCGTCTCCCAAAGCCTCATCAGATAATTCAATACCGTAGTGAGACAATCCATTAATAAAACAAGCATTCCCGTCTTTTTTCCTTCTTTCGTCAATTGAGATCTGTATTGATCGCGCCTCTCTGTGTGCGATCCCATTCCACACGAGGACGAGTGGCGTTCGTCCCGGGGAGAAGGGACGGAGTTTGCAAAATCACGTCTCCCAAGAAGACATCGCGTGTAACAGATTTCATCACATTTGTCATCATTTTTTTCGATTCACCTCCAAGCGGCAGCAACAGGGAAGGGGCCCCATTTATCACAACAATTACACCCTTCTCGTTCAACACCATCGTCTTGGCGGGGTGGACATCATTAATTTATATCACGGGCAGTCGAGTTGCCATCGGAAAGTAATGACGCAGTTTGGCAAACCCAAAGTTAAGGGAAACTTTTACAAGATGAAGTGTTCGCCAGTCAAATAAAGCGAGGCTTCTGGAAAGTAACGAGAGTCATTCGGATATTTTATAAATAAATAAATTGCGGG